>JBAHVR010000406.1:142500-167500 GCA_036898135.1 Oncomelania hupensis | reverse complement strand
CCCCCTGATATCTCCCCGTTCCCCCCTCCCCCCATGATGCCTCACCATACCCCATTGATACCTCCCCGAACCCACTTGATACCTCCCCATACCCCCTTGATACCTTCCGTATCCCCCTTGTAACCTACCTGTACCCTCCTTGATACTTCCCCGTTGATCGTTTCGCAGGTATGGATGAAAGAAATCGACCATCACCATACCCCCTTATATATACCCGTATCCCCGTTATGCCTACCCATGCCCCTTTAAACCTACCCGTAGCACCCTTTTACCTACACGTACCACTCCATCCCGATCCTTGGTACTACTACTACTACTACTACTACTACTACTACTACTACTACTACTACTACTACTACTACTACTACTACTACTACTACTAATAATAATAATAATAATAATATTGAATATAGAATAATACAAATAGAAATCATAAAAAACACCAAGGTTTTAAAAGAAAATTTGATTTTTTTTTTTCACTGAAGAAGGGCGTAGCCCGAAAGTCTTTGCTTTTATATTTTTCTTGGTGTTTTTTGTGTATTTTGTTTCTGATTTCTAAAAGAAAATTTGATATAATAATAATAATAATAATAATAATAATAATAATAATAATAATAATAATAATAATAATAATAATAATAATAATAATAATTTTATTCGCCTGGACGTGCAAATCTTTCAAGTGGATTAATATATGAGAACCTATTTCAACTATCACAACCAAACTTGGTTAGAAGATAAGACCTCATAAATGATCAGTGAATGAATGACTTCACTTCAAGGTCAAGGTCACAGGGTCAACAAACGTTACTTTTTTAAAAAGGCAATTTTTAAAAACAATTTAACTTTTTTAAAACTTTATAAATATTGAACTTATGATTCTTTGTTTCATGATATATATCAATGAGACACATACTATGCACATTTGAACTCACTCCAAGGTCAAGGTCACTGGAGCTGTCCATAGTTAGTTAGTATAGATACTTTCAAATGACCCTGACTCTAAACTGTAAGATATATAAAGTTCAAACTTGTTGTATTTAGAGATAATCGATTGATCTCTCATACATAGTCTGTTTTTGCTTTGATCTGCAAGGTCAAGGTCATTTTAGGCCTTGCAAAAATATACAAAAAAGGTCATCGTACAGTGGAATGGCTTTGTCATAGAATGCAACAACATTGGGTTATTTGATCATACATGAGGATGAGAAGTCACATGGTCAAGGTCATCCCAATGCCACTGTTTCAATTTTTTCTTCTGGGCAGTCATTTTCGTTTTAAACATTGCAAATTTCATAAGGAGCATGTGAGTCATATAGGCTCTACCCTTCTAGGTATAGTTCTTTATGGAGGGAGAGATTGGAGTGTGTCTGCTTGTGTATGTGAATGTGCCAGTCAGTTCTATCTATCTATCTAGCTAGCTAGCTATTATCTATCTATCTATCCCCACTTTATGGAAATTTAGTGCTTTAAATTCCCACTGTTGCTATCTTCCTCATATACTCTTTCCCATTCCTGCTCTGTCCTATCACTCTGCTATACTATCTTCTTCTTCGCTAGATCAATGACCTACCTTTTTTCTTGAAAACTCTTCCTGGACAAGACTCCTTGTTTGTGTATGAGGTCTGTTGGATCAGCTTGGGAGTGTTGGACGCTTTCTGCTGGGTGGTCACTAGGGCTTCCTATGATGTTAGTATTTAGCAATATAGGCATTTTATATGTATATGTTTCGTTGATGATTTGTAATGATGGTTTTATTCTATTTTGTTTTTGTAACCGGGGGTTCGCGTAGTTGAGGTAAACCCTCAGCCGTCCCCCGCGTGGGATGTCTTTATTGTAAAGTGACTGGCCGGTGGAGGGTGTTCAATTTTCCCACTAGGGTTGTTTCAGCAGATCTTTTATGCGGATCGGGGGTTGTCCGGTCCTGATTTGGCTCGGATGAGTCCGCTGGACCTAAAGCAACAATAAATCAATCAATCAATCTATCTATCTATCTATCTATCTATCTATCTATCTATCTATATATCTATCTATCTATCTATCTATCTATCTATCTATCTATCTATCTATCTATCTATCTATCTATCTATCTATCTATCTATCTATCTATCTATCTATCTATCTATCTATCTATCTATCTATCTATCTATATCTTTCTATCCGTCCATCCATTCATCCATCCATCTATCCACCCACCCCTCTATTGATTTATCTATATTGAATGAATAAAATGTGTGACTGTAGGATAAAGTTGTGGATTGTTGCCCTAAAAATCTGATAATGGAACCGTCGGTATTCCAGTTGGATATAGAAGAAAAAGTTAAAGAAGAAGTCAAATGAGAGGAGAAGGAAGAGAAGAAGAATAAAAAGAAGAAGAAGAAGAGTAAATAAACTACATGTTTGGGGTTTAACATTGATCTGAGGTATCCGTCAGACCAGACGGTAGGGACGAAGTTTTTTCCGAAATGTTTTCAAACCTGATGTGTTTGTGTAAGTTTTCTTAAAATACCGGGATTAATTGAATAATCTGGAAGAAGAATGTAATTATGAAAAAGAAGAAGTAGTAGCCGTGAGTTAAGGAAATGAATGAGTAGTGTCAGTATAATGTCCGAAATATCTCCGATAGTCAAACTTTGTTTATGGGGGTTGACAAAGACAAAGAAACGGGGGAATTGAAATTTTAAAGAAGAAGAAGAGGCATTAATGTATCTAAAATAGGAGGTCAAGGTCATTGCAAGATCAAGATACGTCTGGTACGATTTCAGATTCACCTGTCTGTCTCGCGGTATTTGGGTCAGGCTGTTGGAACCGCATCAAGAGAAAGTGAAACGGCAATGTCTGCAGCTTGTCCCTGTGGCATATAATAAATCCGTGCGTAAAATATGGTCGCAAGACGTATGGAGTGTCCTTATATAGCGCTTTAACAGCTCAAAGAGCTACGCAAGGCGCTTCCCGAAAACAACATCTAACACAAGGGCCACTTTGATGATGGATGTGCCCTCAGAGGTGTACAATATTGCCGTTCAATGAAACTGTGTTATGATAGATCCCGCAACTGTGAAATAATCCCCTCAAACGAAGGGTTTGAATTTGAGTGAAGATAAGCGATCATTGCGCAGAAATTTTACATGTGATAGGCCGTGAAAGCAATCATTTATTAGTAAGATTGTTTTGTTCATGTTTCGTAAGCGATCTTATTTTTCCACTGCAATTATAATGGCCCAATTGCGAATAAGTAATATAAACATTGAGGTTTAACGTCTACACCCAACATTGGCGATATGCAGACGGGGATAACCATCCCAATTCAGGAATAAGGGGTAGGGATCTAAAACCACACTGAACCACCAGAGCTAAATTGAACAGTGAAAACTTGCCACTTTTTATTTCGCCCACCTCGGAATTCGAACCTGGGTCATCGGTGTGCCAGGCGAACGCTCTACCACTTGAGCTACGGCGGTGGGACAAATTGCGCAAGAATTTGTTGAAATTTGCCTAATAGGTACGGATAAGGCCACTATTTTGAAATGAGGTCGCATAACTATAATTATGTAACATGCTTTATGGTTGTTTGCGATAGAATTCACATATAAATGATGTGGTCTCTGCAACTTTATTTCGCGATCGAACGAATTTTATACTACTTCTCTGCCAAGTCTATGTTCCTAAAAGTACTTTTTCTTTTCTTTTTTTTCCGTCTCTAGTGCAAGATTTGTTTACGAGACTTTTCTCGTTAAAACGGTGTCAGCCTTGCCAAAACAAACATCAATTACTGTTCTTGTCCTGCACGCAGGAGCTCAGGGATTTAACACCTTTGTTTGTGTACCGAGCCGCGTTAACATTCCGTTGTCATCTGGATAAGCGCCTGCCACCTTGGCGTCCTGCTAACCCAGTTTTTGCCTTCTTTGACCCAGAAATGATCTGATTTGACACACACACGCACACACAAAATGTTCGATTTGACATAGAAATAGTCTGATTCGGTAGCGGATGGGTTGCACCTGTCCGTATATATTTAATCAATCTTATAGAGCGCTTTGAATTAGGAGAATGAAGATAAGCTGCAGTTTTGGTATGGTATTCCAGTGCCAGTACTGTACTGTAGCACGCTTTCTAGTCTATAAGAAAGACAGAAAGGAAGTCGCAACGGCGGTATTTTCCTCCCCCTTCTCCTTCTCCTCCTGTTTTTTATCCTCCTCTTGCTCCTCCTCATCATTGTTACCATTGGGACGCGCACGATAGATCCCATCATTTTAGTTTGCCATGCATGCAATGATAGCGTGTATTTACATTGGATTTGATTTTGCGCTGTTCCTAGAAGAACCTTGGTATAATGTTGATTATGTTCGTCCGTCGATATTGTTGAAAATTTCTGGAATTGTTTAATATCGACCGAAGCGTCCAGATAGGTCTAAGCGATTCTTCTAACCTAAAGAAGGTTCTATGACGTAAGACAGTGCGTAGTTCCGGTGAAGAGTTTTGTTCGAATTTTGTCTCGATTGCAGAGAGGCTATATATAGCACTGTCTGTTTGTAGGGATGATCGCACGTCCCCTATATGCCTAGGTTTTTTATTGATTGATTGATTGTTGCTTTAGGTCCAGCGGACTCTTCCGAGCCAAATCAGGACCGGACAACCCCCAATCCGCATAAAAGATCTGCCGAAACAACCCTAGTGGGAAAATTGAATGCCCTCCACCGGCCAGTCACTTTACAATAAAGACATCCCACGCAGGGGACGGCTGAGGCTTTACCCCAACTACTCGAACCCCCGGTTACAAAAACAAAATAGAATACAAACATCATTATAAATCATCAACAAAACACATACATATAAAATGCCTATAGTGCTAAATAATACAATCATAGGAAGCCCTAGTGACCACCCGGCAGAAAGCGTCCAACACTCCCAAGCTGATCCAACAGACCTCATACACAAACAAGGAGTCTTGTCCAGGAAGAGTTTTCAAGAAAAAAGGTAGGTCATTGATCTAGCGAAGAAGAAGATAGTATAGCAGAGTGATAGGACAGATCAGGAATGGGAAAGAGCAAATGAGGAAGACAGCGACAGTGGGAATTTAAAGCACTAAATTTCCAGAAAGTGGGGATACTATTTATACTGAAACCCCCGGCACTCCAACGGGGGGGGGGGGGGGGGGGGGGGGGGGGAACTGTTGCCGCAGTGAATTAGTCATGCCTACAAAGGCAAGACATGTTTTCAACTGGGGCTTTCACTTTTCCCTTTATAGGTTAGAACATTCTACAGTGGCAAGATTGCTCATGACCCCAAGGGGTATATGCCTAGGTGTCCGGGGACATTAATTTACTTAACAAACAATAGGGATGATCTTTGTAATGATTTTGGAAAGCGATCTTGTATGCAGTTGTTAATGTTTGCTGAATAAAGTTGGAAAACTTTATACGACGACTTCTGCCTTGTTGCTGAGTGAACAGGCTGCGTGGATAAACGAATTCGAGTTACACTTATCAAGATTCAACCACCGGGGCTGAATGACTATTAACGTGTAACAATCATCATCATCATCATCATTATCATCATCCTTCTACTCTCTGCCTGATTGCTTGCCGGTCTTTTTGTTTGTCACCCACACCCACACCCACACCCACACACACACACACACATCATACAAACACACACACACAAACACACACCCAATCACACACACACACACATACCACTATTTTTTATTTTTTGTTATGATGGCTAAGGAACTAGGAACTTTTTTTTTTTGGCTCCGTCCATGCCATGTACCCAGTTTTCTCTGAAACATGTGAGCGAATTTCTTTGAAACTTGGTATATATAGTTATAACACAAAACTCCCTAGCAGAGATCCGTTGGATCTCATTTTTGATATGATGATGATGGTCATTGTTGTCAGGGTGGCGACGTGGTGATCGTCCTTAACGCTCATGCAATAGGACGTTAAGCATCGTTTTTCGTTCGTTCGTTCCCTAGCAGAATGACACAAGCTGATGCGTATTGGATGACGTCATCATGGGGACGTAATCCCCCCACCCCACCATTTATATTTTTTTAATTTTTTTTCTTTTTTTTTTAATTTATAAAAATAAAATTTTAAAAAGGTCATATAAAAGTAGGGAAATGGTAAAAAGGTGTAATACTGGGGGAGGGGCAGGGGGTAGAGGGAGGTTGAGAATCCGTGTTGTTTACGGTGTGAAGTATGCTGATTTGTTTGTTTTTGTAGGCAGTGAGGCAATGGGTCGCATTCTTCTGGCGTGTACGACTTCTTATAAACTTCGTCGCGAGTCTTCTCGGACTTAAGCTCTGGTCACGTTTCCCAATGAATCATTCTACAAATTATTATTTTGTTTAAGCCTGTTGTTACTTGATTGTATTTTAATGTTGGACGTGTGACTTTTTAATCATCGGGGTCTTTGTGGAATATCTGACGCTTTGCTTTCACACAATTGACCTCAGTGTTGAAAATCGGACAGTTTCAACTCTGTGTCTAACCAGATACCGCTTGTTTCCAAGCTCTTGGCGGGATCACGTCATGTTCCTTGCCTTCGTTGAAAATTATTGGGAAACTTCAAATATCTTATATATTTTTTGTCGATTATAAATCCCAAGCTGCTGAGATTAGCGTTAAAAAATGTCAAAATGAATTGAAAAAAGAGCTGGACCCTAATGGGTGTTCCCTTGCGTGCTCTCTCTCTCTCTCTCTCTCTCTCTCTCTCTCTCTCTCTCTCTCTCTCTCTCTGACGCAGGCACGCGCGCGTACACACACACACACACACACACACACACACACATACACTTCATTGTCAGCATTTCAGACTCTTTCTACGAGAAAGATATCGCAAACTTTTCTGGAAGAGATCCCTATCTTCACACACAACTTGTTTATGAGGGTAAAAAGATCATTTTTATGTGGCTCCCTAGTCACATGGGCATCCGTGGACAAAGCGGCTAAAGAAGCTCTTGATCTTGATTTTCCTTCAGAGGTTTTTCAGTTTGTTCCATACTCTGACCTGCGTTGTATGACTGGTTCTTATTGTAAACAGCTGTGGCAGACCGAATGATCTAATCAAATCAATAACAAATTATTTCAAATGCTTCCAGATTTGTCTGCTTCTTTGCCTAAAGAAGAAACTGTTTTGGCGCGCCTTCATATTGGGCATACTTATGTCACCCATAGTTTCCTTTTGAAAGGAGAAGAACTACCGTGGTGCTTTGCATGTGACAAATCTTTTCCCGCCCGCCATTTTATGTCTGAATGTACTGATCTGTCTAGCATTCACACTCACAGAGGAACTATGACTTTGCAGATTTGTTTCATTCATTTTCAGTCCGTGGAAGGAAAATAATGAGTTTTAATCTTCAGCTCCCTCGCGGAATAAATATAGTAACTGCGCTTTTGCAATGTAAAAATGAATATTGTCTCTTGAGCCTTATGACAAGGCTAAACTAAGGCAAATTAACTACTAGTTGTTTAGATGCGGCGGCCTAGTTTCTACAGTTTGATTAATACAATTTGCTACAATTGTGGCCTTTTTTTTAATGGTGCAAATGCACGCGCTCGCACGCTTACATTGGCTACACTGAATTAAAGGCGCCCCCTTCCCCACTCCAACGCAACCGCGCCCACCTACACACACACACACACAAGTATGTAAAAACCAAGACTGAGTTTTACTAAGAATGTAAGAATCGGAAAGTGATTTTATGACGGAAAGAACGCAAACTTCTTCTAGAAATGTAAGAATCTAATGCAAAAATTGGCTCTTTCCGTCTCAAAAGTTGACCTAGTTCGTCTCCTATAGGCGACGAAATAGGTCGAACTTTCTTGCAAAATTTCCCGAAAATTGACTGGATTTTCTCCGTCGCGGATAGAACACTCCCTTGTACTTGAAACACTCTCATGCACTACAACTGCACTCCCATGCACTAAAAGAACACTCCTGTGTACTTAGAAAAAAGTGGGTCTCTGGAAAACACTGTGTGACTAATACACACACCCATTTCCTGCATAAAAAGGAAGGTTAGTCACCCATTTCAAAGCTTATGTCTCCGCGCGCACCCACACACACACACACACACACACACACACACACACATGCAGGCACGACCTCACAAATACTCTTCTTTTTCTTTTTCTTTTTTTAAAAGTCATTCGGACAACAAGAATGCTTCTGAGAGCATTCTCGCTCATACTCTTGCAAACGAATAGTGCACGCATGCACGTACAAACACACACACACACTTTCCCCCTTCCTCCTCCCTCCCCCCACCTTCCCCTCTCTCTCTCGCTCGCGCATATTCACACATACAGGTAAAAACATCGGACAAACGGACCGTTTCAGCGTGAATGTTTAATAAATAAAGTTCTCCCCGTGCATTAGTTACCTCTGACATTTGCGTAAGTAAGCAAGCGAATGTCAACCAAGTGCCATATTTTGGCTCGGAAATCTTAAGTGTTGGCTCCTCGTCGTCTCTTTTCTCCCATCCCTTCCCCCTACCCTCCGCCTTCAAAACCACAACATACACACACACACACACACACACACACACACCCACACACACACGCACACACACACACCCACACACACACACACACACACACACACGTGCGTCTTATACCGTATTCTTAAAAAAAAAAAGAAGAAAGTATTAATCATGGATGTATTGACGTCATCATCACCGTTGTCATATGTTTTGCTAGCTTTCACTGTTGTTGCTAAAGGATTTTGACTCTCTCGCCTACAGAAGTAGTCTCTGTAGACGGTTGGCATCACTTTCTCATTGTAGCAGCGCATTTCAGGATCAAAATAGGACACAACAGGCCAGGAAAAATGTTACATTTCCAGCTGGTCAATTATCAGGTTAGGGGGATAACAACAACAACAACAACAACAAATGCACACACACACACACTGTATTTCAGACAATTAAAAAATAAAAAAGGATGAAAAGGAGGAGTGGGAAGAGAATGAGGAAGAGGCCGAGGAGGATTATGTTCTCGGATGTTAAAGATACTGACGTGTCCTAGGCGTGTGAGTGCCAGTTACATAAATACGATGATTGAGGTGTTAGACGATGTGAATAAGAATACAACCTGGCTTTGCCTTCAGCAGCTCTGGAGCGGTAAGTACGCTATATAAGAAGGATAATATAAAATAAAAGGTGACTCCATCATGCTTGTGACGGTGGGTCTATTGTTGCTGGGCTCTGCACAATGGAATGCTATTACCCACTCGTCTTTGTCTGCGGGGATCGGCTAGTGTAATCACCCTATGACTAATCTTAATACATTTATAAGTTTAGCTCGGTCTGTGTGCGGATAGGGTTACAGAGATAGGGAGAAAATGGTAATAGCTTCACTGACACACTAGCTCTCACACGGCTATGAAACATAGGTAGACCAGCCACTTGTTAACAGTAAATATCACACATTTATTTCCTCTACTCTATACAAAATCTTCTAAACACTATACTAACTTAAATGTCCAAATATCACTTCGAATAGTTCGCTCCTTGCTAGGTCTATGCAGCTACTGTCTCAGCATTGGGCTAATGGTGCGTTCTGTACAACTAGTCAGTTATCTGGAAGATTGGACTATTGGTGTCCTTCTATAGCAGTTTTGGTGCACGGTTTCAATTGACTTAACTCTCTTGTAGACAAGCGGTGTTGTGGTGGTGTCTTCCCCTGGTTGGCAGACTGTTGGGCTATCGTAGCTCAGTGCTTGATGCTCCACTGCAGGCCGAATGTCAGTGTGGACTCGTAATGGTCTTCCTTTTGCTTCGGGCCAATGATGCCTGCTCGTCTGCAAAATATTAGACAAATTTCTGCAACACCGGGTTCACTAAGGGTGTGCAGAGCGTCTCACTGATGGCAGATACAGCCCTCAGTGATAGCTCCACTTATATATGTATATAAGCAACGAACATTCTGCTAAGTCCGCGGTCCACTGGAATCTCCAACATAATTCCTATACATATATATATAGAGATATCATGGCTAAACTACACACATGGAGAAGTAATAAATACTATACACATTCTCCGGTACAGCCACTGGTCTGCAATAATACACATAGGCTAAACAACAGTTGGTCCGTAGGGGATACTTCATGGTGGCGAAACCGGTCGCGTGTGGCTGCCACGTGGTCAAGCAAAGTTTGACTAACATTCACAATTCTAAACATGTCAAACTTCACAAACATAATTCAACAATATTATCAATAAATCACGATGAAACAAAAGATAGATCATTTACCTTTTTGACAATGTCAGGCTGTTGCTAACTAGGTTGAATTGAATTTCACCAGTCCCTGCTTTAGTCTTCAGTTAGAGAGATCTGTCAGAGCGTTGCTTCTTCTCCTGTGCTGTTCAGACTACAAATGACCCTACTTAGCTGTGACAGTGGTCAGCCTAAGTCCGCGAAAACTAGTCATACCTGAGCGCCCTATAGCAGGGGGTGTGTATACGTCAGCAGGCTTATGCTACGGCCTATATGTGAAGCTATGGCCTACACATGTGTAGTACACCCTAACTGCTAGTCTTATGGTCAGCGACTTAACTTACATAGGCCAACGCAGACTGAGCGTGCAGGCTTGTAGCCTTAGTGCTGTGTAGAACTGGCCTCTCGCGACAATGCTTACATCACTCGATTTGCCACTGTTGCCGTCTTTCTCATTTCTTCTTTCTCATTCCTACTCTGGTCTATCAATCTACTATTCTATCTTTTTCGCTAGAGCAGTCACCTACCTTTTTTCTTGAAAACTCTTCCGGTACAAAACTCCTTATTTGTGTGTGAGGTCTGCTGGGTCAGCTTGGGAATATTGGACGCATTCTGCCAAATGGTCACTAGGGCTACCTATGATATTATTATTTAGCAATGTAGGCATTTTATATGTATGTGTTTTGTTGATATTTTATAATGAAATTTGTATTCAATTTTGTTTTTGCAACCGGGGTTTCGATAAATTAGAGTATAGCCTCAGCGTCTATCAAGTGGTATGCCTTTATTATACCGTGACCGGCTGGTGGAATGCCTTCAGTGTTACCGCTGGAGTTGTTTCGGCAGATCTTTTATGCAGATCAGGAGTGAGTCCTCTTTCAGCCAAGTTGTGGTCTTGATTTTGTGGTCCTGATTCGGCTCTTTGCAGTCCGCTGGACCCTATAAGCAATGAATAACTAACTAACTCTCCAGTAGTTTGGGAGAAAATAGGATTATAAAATAACATGAAATTATGACGTCACCATGACCTCATCACCATCATCTCCATCACAACCACCACCACAACAACCATAATTAACCTTATGAACCGTTATCACCATCACCATGTTCTTCACTTTATGACCACCATCATTGTAATCACAAGCATCAAACCGTCTTTAGCTTCAGTAATGTCTTGAATGTCCGCTGGACCTAAAGCAATAATCATGTAATGTAATGTATTAATGTCTTGAATTTGTAATCCCAGTATTCCTATTCTACCCTATCCAATACCGAAACTCGAAAGTCATTGGGGCACCATAGATGATCGTTTAACCAGCATACTTAATCTTTCTTTGTCCTCAGCAATCCTCATGGCTTCGCTCGGTGTCAAGCCAATCAATTCTCGAATGTTGTCCTCTCTTCTCTTTTTCTATCTCCTTCTTCTTCTGCCTCCTTGCATCGTGCTTTGCGGGATGGTCTTTGCAAGGTCTGATGCTCTGCTGACGTGGCCATACCATAGGAGTCTCCCTTTCTTCACCACTGTGAGCATGCCATGTGTTGTCCAATGGCTTGTGTGATGGTCTGTCGGACTTCGTCGTTGGTGATGTGCTGGGTATAGGAAATGCCCAGAAGTCTTCTGTAGCACCTCATCTACATGCGTTGTATTCTTCATTGTAGATCTGCTGTGAGGGTCCATGTTTCGCAAGCGTATAGGAAGATGGAGATGGCAATGGAGCGCAGCAGCCTTATCTTGTAGTGTAAATTGATGGCCCTGTCTTTCCAACTGGGCTTCAACCTTGTCAGGGCAGCAGTTATTTGTGCGATCCCGGAATGGACTTCCTGTCGGGACCCATTGTCTGTGCCAGTGTTATGATAAGCAGATCTTGTAACTGACTTGGTATTTTTGGGGATTGTCCTTCGTTTTTTTTTCTTTTTTTTTTTTTTGGTAATCGCGGATGGATCTGTAGTCTTGATCCAGGTCTTTCAATAACAATAGCCAGGAAATTCTTGGTGGATTGATAATGTTTTCGAGGTTATTGATGATGATGTTTTTGGCCGACGGTGATGGTGTTGCGATATGGTATTTCAGTTTTCCGTCACGATCGTCGTCTTGCACTATGATCATTTTCTCATTGTCAACTCACGATTTAATTGTGTGAAGACTGTATGATTATGAATTAATAACAGCCATTGTTAAGGTTGCCCATTATCGGGATTATCGGTCTGTCGTGTGATGACAGAGAACAGTAAGTCAATGGAATTTTTCGGTCTTCCTGAAAAAAGAATTTCATGTGACACCTGCTGTTTGATTATGAATTAATAGCAGCCATTGTTAAGGTTGCCCATTATCGGGATTATCGGTCTGTCGTGTGATGACAGAGTACAGTAAATCAATGGAGTTTTTCGGTCTTGCTGAAAAATAATTTCATGTGACACATTGCGAGTTTAGTCATCAAAGCACAGGGCGACAAGGAAGTCACCACACAGTGTCAATTTTGTTTACACCTTCGTCACTGGGACTTACTGTTCTTTGTCCTCACACGGCCTGAGGCTGACAAAATCATACTGGGAGAGAAAGGAATTAAAACATTAGAAAATAATCTCATCCTGTTTATGAACCGGTGTCGTCGGTTCAATCAGGAGATTGCAAACTCTTCGTTCGTCATAACCCAGTCAAGGCCCTCGGCGCTGGTTTGTAGGAACTTGCAAGAGATTTGTTGTTGTTGGAGAAGGGGGGGCGGGAGGGACGGGGAGAAAAACATGACCGTCATTTCCGGTGCTTCAAATACAGTTGGCACTGTCAGGTTATATTTCACGTTCCAAGGATTTAAACTGCGCATAACCATGTTTAGTTTCGATGACTTTGGTTTTGCGATACACGGCGATTATGGTAACTCGATATCCATTTTCCGTTGTTCCTTTTTTGTTGATCTGTTTATTACTACCTCGACGTGTCCAATCATGTTAAATTACCACCACAGCAATCAGCATCGTCGTCGTCATCATCATCAGCTGCAGTAGCAGCATTGTCATCATCATCATCATTATCGCCTTCATTGTCGAGTGGTTTCTAAGGATATCTCTCTCTATTTCCCTCCACTTCTTCGACCACACCCTGCCAAACCCCGCCACCCTACCTACCACCCCTCCCCTTCTCCCCTAACCCCCCCCCTCCAGCCTCCTTTCCTGCCAGCCTGCTCTTTTGTGTGTTTGCAACAGGAATTAATATTTATTTTGGAAAGAAAACTTGGCCAACGCTAACATATTTATGTCGTAAGTTTGCAAGAACTGCAATATATTTTGGAAAATAAAACTGGTTTGGACGAGTAAGAACGAATGAATGACAATGACACGACATGTTGTATTCTAGTCTGTTGTATATTCATCATCATTATCATCGTCTTTGTCGTCGTCATCAATATAATCTTTGTCGTCCGGTCATCAACATCATCATTACCATCGTCGTCATAGATATCGTCAACATTATTGTCACCAGCAATACAGTCATTATTGTCGTCGTCACCATAATCATCCTAATCGTCATCATCATCTCTGCTGTCTCACTGTGCTGGTGTTATACTCGAATTATGGGCCACACTGGTTTGTACTAGAAAAAAACAAGATTCACATCACGACATGCATTGTATTCCATTTACATTCATTATCATCCATTATCACCATCATCATCTTCATCATCATCATCTCCACCACCACCACCACAAGTCTCATCTTTAAATCATCATTATCGTTGTCGTCATCGTTACCACTACCTCCAACCACCATCATCCCCATCACCGCCATCACTATAACCAAAACTTCCATCATAATCATCACAATCCTCTTCTTTATCCTCATCATCATCATTACGTCGTCCGCTTCTGTACTGGCCTGATTTAATGGAGTGAGGACAAATGGACGATGTCACGAGAGATGTATTCCTCTCGGAGTCTGGGACAACAAGTATGTTGATCCCTCCAGACTTTTCGTTTACCGTTAGTACTCTATATTTGATGGTTTCCGCTTCGCCAAGGGCGAATTTACGTTACAAATGCGCACGACCTCGATCGGCGTATTGCATAGTGTGTGTGTGTATGTGCGGGTGTGTGTGTGTGTGTGTATGTGTGCCCTTATTTATATTATTTCTTTTAATCACTTGTCGCGGGTGCAATAATTAGGCTTACTAATGTGTGCAATATTAACTATTATACCAGTTTTTTTAAAATATGGGTCTTCCCTCTTTGCTTGTGCAGT
The DNA here is from genome assembly GCA_036898135.1 of Oncomelania hupensis. Taxonomy (NCBI): domain Eukaryota; kingdom Metazoa; phylum Mollusca; class Gastropoda; order Littorinimorpha; family Pomatiopsidae; genus Oncomelania; species Oncomelania hupensis. The sequence continues at coordinate 153,044 of JBAHVR010000406.1, read as the reverse complement.
TATCTCTGTGATTGGAATCGATTGATGTAATAATAATAATAATAATAATAATAATAATAATAATAATAATAATAATAATAATAATAATTATTATTATTATTATTATTATTATTATTATTATTATTTAATAATAATAATAATAATAATAATAATAATAATAATAATAATAATAATAATAATAATAATAATAATAATACTTATTAATTTTATACAGCGCAAATTCAAACTGTTTGCTTTGAACTCTCACACGCATCCACACACACACACACACACACACACACACACACACACATACACACACGCGCACACATACTTGTATTCGATACAAAATGTGTTTCTTTAAGAATGTAGGAATCGGAAAGCACTGTTTTGACGGAAAGAACGCAAATTTCTTCTAGAAATGTAAGAATCTAAGTCAAAATTGGCTCTTTCCGTCTAAAAAGTTGACCTAGTTAGTCTCCGTCTCCTATAGGCGACGAAATAGGTCGAAATTTCTTCAAAATTTCTCCGAAAATGGACTGTATTTTCTCCGTCCAGGATAGTGCACTCCTGTGTACTTAAAACACTCTCATGCACTACAACTGCACTCCCAAGCACTAAAAGAGCACTCCCGCGCACTTAGAACAAAATGGGTTCATGAAACAAAATGGGTTCCAAGCAAATAAACCCACTTTGTAATCAAAAAGACAGTTGTGAAACCCATTTGGTCGCTTTTACAAGTTCAAACCTACACACACACACACACACACACACACACACACACACACTGTGTGCGCACGTTTAACACACACAAAATTGTTTAAGAGGACTTTACAATATAAACACACAGATAAATATAGTTTAGATAATAAAACAAAACTTTTAGACATTACGGTTTAAACATTACAGTTTAAACAGGCAAACAGATAATTATAGCATAGATAATAAAACAGTAAAATACCAAAGTGCACTTGAGTCGTCGAAACAGTAAACGTACATTTTGGATCATTTTAAAATAAGTTAAAAACAGTTAAATGATGCGAATAGGGATCTAAAATGAAAACGATGTTAACAGTTTTAAGATGTAGTGTGATGTAGATGTGATCTTATATGCATTTAACAAATACAGCATGAATGTTCTTATAATAAACTTTTTAACCTATGATCTGTACGTAAACCTAGTATGTATTTTAATTGTGTGTTAATGTTTTGTTTTTACATCCCAACAATTACACTAGCAAATTTTTTTTTAACATGCGCCTAATTTAATTTATTATTAGTTTCAATAAATATTTATTATTTATTTATTTTTGGATGGTGGGGGCTGTTGGGTGTGCGGGAGTATTATTTATTATTTTGTTTCAATTTTGATTGATTATCTTGTAAACAAAATTTTTTATGGTGAGTGGGGAAGTGTGGAGGGCCCGAAGATTAGGTGGTGATGCCACGGTCCCAATCCAAACTTCAACTTTCTGTAAGACGCAAAATGACATTGTTGAAAGGTTTTCTTTTCTTGTTTATTGATTTTGTAGATTGTTGTTTTGTTTTGTTTGTATTGTATAGTGCATTGCTTTTACGCTGACATTTATGTGTTGAAATATCTGCTTAATGCATGTAGCATGGTTTCCCGTAGGACACGTTACGTACTCGGCCCCTCTCACTCCAACCTCTAGCAAATCCATGAGTATTTTAAATAACAATACTTATTGTTCTTGGGCCTCGCGCAGGTTTCCTGTTGACCTACGACCTATATAATAATTAAAACCTCTGTTGTGCTGCTTCTGACAAACGTTAGGTAACTTTTAAAAAATGTGAGAGAGCGCGTGTGTGTGTGGGTGTGTGTGTGTGTGTGTGTGTGTGTGTGTGTGTGTATGCTCGCGCAATCAAATAATGTTTTTTCCCCCTGCGTGCGTGCGCAACCACACGGTCTTTTTTTTTGCAAATAAAATGTTTCCCTTTGTTCTTCTTAATTCCTTTGTCTTTTGTTAATATGTGGCTATTTATATTTTAAACTCATTTAAGGTGAAGGCAACAAATACTGTTCACCAACCAATGTAACCTACCTGAACTGTTTCTTTATGGTTCGGCACGTCAAGTGTCTTTTTAAATCTAATTTGTTGCTATATTTGTGTAAAGTATTATTAAGCCCCAAAACAGCAAGCGTCGTTGTGTAATCCTGCTTGGGGATGTACTGGATGAAATTATTCGGTGCTGTTAGGTTAGTCCACCGAGCATATTGGAGACATGTGAATAATCCGCGGCATGTTAAAAATCCCCCTTCACCCCTCTTCTCCAACCCTCCCAACTACCCATCTCCCCGCCCCCTCCTACACATATAGATAGATAGATAGATAGATAGATAGATAGATAGATAGATAGATAGATAGATAGATAGATAGATAGATAGATAGATAGATAGATAGATAGATAGATAGATAGATAGATAGATAGATAGATAGATAGATAGATAGATAGATAGATAGATAGATAGATAGATAGATAGATAGATAGATATGTTTAGTCAGCCTATCGCCTTTTTCTCTGTCTCTGGCTCTGTCTGGACTGTGACTGTGATGTCCAGACCAACAAATAGCAGCAGTATGACATTGATATCAGCAGCAACCAGATCAAGACCATGCCTTCAGGTCACATTGGATGTCTCTTGATCAGCATTGCTATGCTCGCACTTTTAAATAAAAAAAACATCAACATAGTCTTCACAGTGTTAAAAAAAAAAAGGAAAAAATCTGGATGTTTCCTTATTTACCTTCTGTTTTGGTGTTAAGAAGATTAACCTGATCTGCATGTGGCTTCTGGTTTATTTGCTGTAGAAGGTGTCAACAACATTAATCAGTGGAAACGAAAACTTTGGATTTGCTACATAATGTTTGCGTAATTGTGTGTGTGTATGTTGTTTATGTGTGTGAGTGAGTGAGTGTGTGCTAACGTTGTTAAAGTTAACGGTTTTGGTTGTAATAAAGTTATCGAATTGTGGATGTGTGTGTATGAGTGTGTATGTTTTGTTTCCTGTGTTCACTAACGCATGTATCCTTGGCGGTCTAGAGCAGTTCCTTTTCCTTACGACGAAACAACTTTTAACGAAGGTCGGTTGTTGCGTACCTTTTAAATACCGTTTATATGAGAGTCCTGCTATAGTATTGGTTATTCGTTACTTTTAAGATGTCAAATGCAGACCTGGTTTGTCCATGCGAGCGGGAGTGTTATTTTCGGCCAGAGCGGTCACCAATACACCATCATCTACAAGTAAACATGAACGGTTTGAGTTTAAATGACTCTGTGCAATAATGACAAAAACTTGAATCATGTCTAAATGGTCACCGAGTGCGCTTCCTCTGGGTACTCCGGATTCCTCCATCCTTTCAATAACGGTATTGGATTCAATCAGTCTAACCTTACAAAAGTAAAATGGCGATTTCCTTTCCGTCTTCGAATAGCAATCTCCCTGCCTTGAGTTCACCATGTTTGAATGCCAAACATGTGTTTGTTGCGTATGTTAGAGGAACATGTTGATTGATTGATTGATTTATTATTGCTTTAGGTCCAGCGGACTCTTCCGAGCCAAATCAGGACCGGACAACCCCCGATCCGCATAAAAGATCTGTTGAAACAACCCCAGTGGGAAAATTGAATGCCCTCCACCGGCCAGTCACTTTACAATAAAGACATCCCATGCGAGGGACGGCTGAGGGTTGACCTCAACTACGCGAACTCCCCGATTACAAAAACAAAATAGAATACAAACATCAGTATAAATCATCAACAAAAAACATACATATAAAATGCCTATAGTGCTAAATAGTACATTCATAGGAAGCCCTAGTGACCACCCGGCAGAAAGCGTCCAACACTCCCAAGCTGATCCAACAGACCTCATACACAAACAAGGAGTCTTGTCCAGGAAGAGTTTTCAAGAAAAAAGGTAGGTCATTGATCTAGCGAAGAAGAAGATAGTATAGCAGAGTGGTAGGACAGATCGGGAATGGGAAAGAGCAAATGAGGAAGACAGCGACAGTGGGAATTTAAAGCACTAAATTTCCAGAAAGTGGGGATACTATTTATACTGAAACCCCCGGCACTCCAACGGGGGGGAACTGTTGCCGCAGTTAATTTGTCATGCCTACAAAGGCAAGACAGGTTTCCAACTGGGGCTTTCACTGTACCCTTTATAGGTTAGAACAATCTACAGTGGCAAGATTGTTCATGACCCCAAGGGGTAGAGGAACATGTGAGCGTGTATGTCGGTACAAATCGCCTCGTTTTGAGCCCTTGTTGGTCATTTCGGGGAAAAAGCGTAGATATAGCATTCCATATTATTATTATTATTATTATTATTATTATTATTATTATTATTATTATTATTATTATTATTATTATTATTATTATTATTATTATTATTATTATGTGCGTACTAGTGTAAATAACACCTGAACGTGTGTATCGGATACAGATCGCATTTCATTATTAAGCCTGATGTATGATAAAGCAGATCTGTAGCTAGCATATTATTATGGTTTCAGACCATCGTGGTAGTGACGGTCATCGTACGAGGGATCTACTTCAGTTAGTAAGCTTAAACAATGAAGCCGTACGCGACGATCGTGAGTCAATAGTTGACATAGCAAAGTTTTAGTTCAGTTGTTTGCTACTGTGTGCATTATTGTTAGTTTTGCATAGATCATCATCATCGTTGTCACCGTACTTTTTGTGTCCTTGTGTATTATATGTGTGTATGCAGCGTGTATGTGACTAGCTGGTCAAAACGGCTTGCTGTTGCGTGTGTGTGCCAATCAAACACCCCTCTTCCTCTGTAGTCTAACACTAACACAGGTCTAAAAATTGTAAGAAAGGTTTTTATTTTAAATCAATCAACAAGAAAATTAAGCAACAAACATAATAATCACAAAATTTCATTTTAAAAAAATGGTTGAAGAACAATATTAAAATACATTCCTACATTTTCCCAAGAATCCCACACAACACCACATGTTCAAAATCGAACGCACAACAATAAAGATTGTTAAAATTTCGCTTAGGGGCACTTCTTAGGGTGGCTATTAACACGCACTTTGTCACAGTTATAACACATATATGCACCTCCAATGGAGCCTTTTAACACAGCTTAAAATTTCTAATTAACTGAAAAAATGTCCTATCCTTCTTATCCTATCCTATCCCGTAACTCGGAGGTCGTAGATGACTGTTTAACCAGCGTACTCCATAATTTCCCTGTCCTCAGCAACAGGGTTGAAAAATGTCACAAAGAATAAAATCAAATCCTCACAGATTTGTAGAAAGTCATAAACAAAACAATATAAGTAGTTCCCTCGGTTTTATCACTTGATAAATGTTTTTCTAATTTAAAACAAAAACAAGCAAAAATCAACTGAAATAATCCAAACGAAGCAGAACACAGTCCAAACGGGCCTATCCTCTCCTATCCTATCCTATCCTATCCTATCCTATCCTGTGCCGTAACTCGGAGGTCGTAGGGGCACCACAGGTGATCATTTAACCAGCATACTCCATCTTTCTCTGTCCTCAGCAGCCCTGATGGCTTCGCTCAGTGTCAAACCAGTCCATTCTCGAAAATTGTCCTCCCACCTCTTTTTCGGTCTCACTCTTCTTCAACCTCATTGCACTGTGCCTTGCAGAATGGTCTTTGCAAGGCCTGATGATCTGGTGACGTGGCCATACCATCGGAGTTTCCGTTTCTTCACCACTGTGAGCAGGTCATCATGTTGTCCAATGGCTTGTGTGATGGTCTGTCGGACTTCGTCGTTGGTGATGTGTTGGGTATAGGAAATGCCCAGAAGTCTTCTGTAGCACCTCATCTCCATGCTTTTTTTTTCTCTTCGTTGTAGATCTCCTGTGAGGGTCCATGCTTCGCAAGCATATATGAAGATGGAGATGACAAGGGAGCGCAGCAGTCTTACTTTGGAATGTAGACTGTGGGTTCGGGCACTAAATAGAATAGACCCAACGTTTCCCGGCGTGTCGTAAGAGGCGACTAACAGTGGTAATGTTAGCACGGCATCACTGGGCGAAAGTCTTCTACACAGAGGTCACCGGCCAGGGCGGAGGAACCTCACGTTACTACAGGTTCAACGACCCGTGCTCAGGGCCAAGGCGAGCCACACTGTATTTGTGGATTTCGGCTGTGGCCAACAGCCTGGAGAGGATTTGGCACCGCCAGGTCCTTTTTGCCCAAGACACACTACATGAAACCAAACGGACACCCGGCACAATTCGACGACACAACAGTATGGAGGCGAGTAACAAGAAGAACGAAGAGGGGAACCAGCAAAATATTCATCGTTGAACAATCGATAGAAAAGTCCAACTCAGAGGAATAAACGGGAAGCTCCAACTCCAAAGAGTAAACAGAACAAAAACGGATCTAAACATCGTGTTATCCAACAACAATAAAATCTTCACCTTTGTCATGAATTGGCTAGTTTTACCCTGCCCAGTGACTATTTAGCCTTGTGTAGTCATTGTAACAGTAGAGAGTTAGTATAGTACACAGCCAGCCAGTAAAGTACACACCGCGAGCCCGACCCACGCTGCGCAGTGAGTCAGCACTTGAACTTTGAATCTGACCGTTTTTAACCAATGAGAGCTCAGGTAAGCGGGTAGAGCAGTTCTGACTGTGTCAGAGCCTAACACAGTTTGAATCAGTCGTGTGTGAGACGAGGAAGAGTCAACATCTCAATAGCTAGCAGAGAACTATCTTCACTCATAGACCAGGAAGCAGGACTTTAGAATCTCAGAATTCTATTTAGTCGCCACGGGCCTGAACTTGTCAAACAGGTAAATGAACACCCTTCTGTTTCATCGTGATATATTTATAATATTGTGGAAATTATGTTTGTGGAATTTGCTATGCATAAATGTGAATTATTAATCCGAATTTGCCGTACCACGTGGAAGAGCCTACCACGAGGCGAAACACGACCGGTTGCGCCGCCATGTTGTATACCATACGGAACCACTGTTGTTTAACTTATATGTATGTTTGCAGACCAGTGGCTGTACCACTGAATGTTTATAATATTAATAATTCTGTATGTGTATAGTTAGCCACGATTGATATTTATGTATGTATAGGAATTTAGAGTGAGATTCCAGTGGACCCCGGAAGTAGCAGAATGTTCGTCGCTTATGTATAGAGATGTGGAGCTATCACTGAGGGCTACTTTGGCTTTCAGTGAGATGCTCTGCACAAACCGATTATTCAGGGTTGTGCAGAATTTCGTCTCTTATATTACAGACGAGCAGGCGAGCTATCCTGTGCGTCCCACTCCACAGAAACGACTAGTTGGTTGAGGAGCCTCTCCCGCACAAGTCGGAAAGAGCTACCTTGAAAAACACCCTGTCAGACCCCACAGCGTGGCAAGGGAACCCAACTACACAACGACAAAGGTGTACCAGAAGCTACCTCACAGAAGGACTTCGACCGCACCATCAGAAAGTTAAGTGCAAAAACGAAGGTGCACTTAAACTGATCAATACAGGACCACAGTAGTCCAACTCTTCAGAAACTGTAAAACAGGACCACAGTAGTCCAACTCTTCAGAGACTGTAAAACGGACCACAGTAGTCCAAATCTACATGAGATATAATAGCAAGTGCCCGATGAAGATATAACAGCTGCCTAGACTATCAGCGATCGAACTATTAGCAGTAACTGAGACTTTTTAAGTTAGATTAGTACTTAGAGAATTTTGTATAGAGTAGAAGAAATAAATGTGTGATTTTAACTGTTATCAAGTGGCTGGACTACATATGATTCATAGCCGTGTGAAAGCTAGTGTGACAGTAATCTTTTACCATTTTTCTATCTATTTCTGTACCCCAACCTTAACACAGAACGAGCTAAACAAATAAATTTATTAAAGTAATTCATAGGGTGACTTACTAGCAGTTCCCACCGAATAAACGTGAGGGTCCATAATTCCATTGTGCAGAGCCCATAAACCCCACGTGACAACCTTAATAACAATATCAACAACACTCGTGTCGCGAGCCGATCAGACACAAGTACACGTGCAGGCACTCACATATAGCCATACACTCAAACAAGCGCTCCTGATCGGCCGGACGTCCTTCAGTTGCTGAGACGAGAAAAGAAAGACGTACAAACACGTACAACATGCTACAAATGACACAGATTTATTATCACAATTCCAATCACACTTTATTCATAAAACTAAACCAACTAACATTCCCTGACAGAAGCTAAACTCAATAAAAGTGATGGGATGAAAACCAATAAACAATCACCATAGCATCAACATAAGAAAAGAGGAAGCCAAAGTCAAAGAGGAAGTCAAGGTCACAAGGAGGAGGGAGAAGGAAATGGAATAGGTAGTTGATGGGAACGACAACACCTGTTGGGAGAGATGAGGTTCGATTCGGATCCACGTGGTAAGATAGAAACTTGCCGCTTGCCTGGAACTTGTCACTTCCGGTAACAATAAATGTTACGCAGGTGGTCAGGAAAGAAGACCCACGCAGGTTGGTCGTCACCGAGAAAGAGGTAGACGATGACTTGGACGAAGACGGGGGATCACGTAGAAACCACGTCACAATGAAGAGCAGAGGTGAAGTAAGAAGAGTGAAGAAAGGTAAGACCAGCCTGCTATTCACACTTTTCTGCTATCCTATGCACCAACGGGAATCCCCTCAATGAAACATACTTCCGGTTTCTTTCTCCGCGTGTTTTAGTGAGTTATTTCCAAATATTCAAGAATAATAACATGTGTCACTGGCCACCAGTATCGTACCCTCACATTTTTAAATTTTTTTTGCTGCAGTTTATTATCCCTTTCTATCGCCAGTAGCGCGCCTAAACCCTACCTACCTAACATTATTTGTGAATTATTTTTAAAAAATATTCGGAAAAACATAACGCCCAGTTGCTGGCTCGAACCCACACCTGTCAGGCGCCATTGGTTTCTGGTTTGTGGACAAGGCAAGTTAGTCCCGCCTTAGCCCACTTGGCCACAACGCTCGCCTAACATAGTCAACTACTTCGTTTTTTGTGAAGGTTGCGACGGCGAAGCTATGGAAAACTACAAGAGTCTTCAGGTCCTGTTTCACTTTCTGTCGATGATCGACGCACCTCCGAAGTCGCCACAAATACAGACCTCTACGATTGTTTTTTGCATTCTTTCACTGAGCATGTACTTCCTCCACCGTTTTTATACTTATCCCACTCGTTTTCTGGCTCTAACAATCGTCGTTTTCGGCAATTTGCCATATTTAAAAGTCACGCATCAAGCTTTGATAAAAGCAAAACAAGCCAGACCGGAACTTGGTTTCATTCTAACCTCGTTTTAATTTATAATGGCGATACCCACGAGTTTTTATGAGAGGTGACGGAAAGTTGTGAATAGTTAATGCACTATGAAATAGTCACAGTCGATTCCGGATGTATCCAACGTTCCCACATTCCCCACTCTTATTCCTCCCCTTCTCTCCATCTAACTCAGTTGTTACTTTTAGCTCTGTGCAACACTAACTACAGTCCTTCGTGATGGCACTAGTTAACTACACAGATTCCACAAAAATCATCACGATACATATTCAATTAACATCAATATAATATCCGAACATTATTTATAAACACAAGATGAAAATTGAATACGTGAAGATGGATGGGAATAACGTACTGCATGAAGGATGACTAAAGAACTGTCATATGCATTCACGCCTCTACTCATCACCAACCATGCTTGCTACCACCGCAACGCCACATCACCAATCGTGCTTGCTACCACCGCAACGCCACAGCATAGCGCAACCTCACGCAAACATGTGCGTACAACACAGATTCGCCGACAAAATAAAATGTAAATTTGTACGTACCCAATACAGCTTATAGAGAGCAGGAACCACCGCCGAGTTGCCCAGCATGCCGGTTCTGGAGATTGACACAGTACTAATGTACCACCCACTACCAATCCTGTGAGTACTTCTAGTCCAACTGTCCTCTTGCAACAACACGATGACCTGCTCACAGTGGTAAAAAAACGGAAACTGCCATGGTATGGCCACGTCACCACATCATCAGGTCTTGCAAAGACCATCCTGCAAGGCACAGTGCAAGGAGGTAGAAGAAGAGGGAGACCGAAAAAGAGGTGGGAGGACAACATTCGAGAATGGACTGGTTTGACACTGAGCGAAACAATCAGGGTTGCTGAGGACAGGGAAAGATGGAGTACACTGGTTAAACGATCATCTGTGGTGCCCCTACTACCTCCGAGTTACGGGATAGGATAGGATAGGTCTTCTTGAAAAAGTGACGTCACGTCACACGAACTCACAAGCCAACAAGGCAACAATCACAAACTAGACTTTCAACTCGCCCATTGGAAAAGCTAAGCTACTTTTCCTTAGCTTTACCGCTCATCCCAAAAAATTGCAATTTTCACAGACCAACGAAGTTATTCTCAAAGATAACCTACTCTTCTAACAACGGTGCCAAATGTCTGCCACTGAACATACACTGTCACTGCCTATTCAGCCCTATAAATTTCTAC
>JBAHVR010000406.1:0-137500 GCA_036898135.1 Oncomelania hupensis | reverse complement strand
TACATAAATAAGCCAGCACGGACTAGGTCTCTTCTCCTCACTCCCGGTTGATCGGGATTGTGCTCAGTCGTCTGGGCGTCACACTGTGCGCCCCAAGGTTGTAGGTGGGCGACTCGGGCGACCAGCTCATTGAGCAGCTTTTGAGCTGGAAAAGTAAAACGTTTATTGAGGGCGATGATGTGTAACTACTTTTAAAATGACATTTTGGAATTCGCCTGTTTTCCCGTTTGGCTATATTATGGGTTAATTTCGACCCCCAATAAATGTTTGGTGTAAGTATATTTGTAATAAGTTGAATTTGATTTCCAGTTTTGTTTTGAAGTTTTAGTTTTTTTGTTGTGTGCGGTTAGGTTATTTTTTTACAGATTTCGGCTTTATCACAGATCCGTTGCCTAAATAAAAGACCTTGATTTGGTGCATCAAGGTAATTTGTTTTCATTTACTACATTTGATGTTTTTCACCCCGTGGAGGTGCCGGGAATTTCTGTATAATTAGTATCCCCACTTTCTGGAAATGTAGTCCGTTAAATTCCAGCTGTCGCTGTCTTTCTCCTTTGTTTTTTCTCATTCCTAATCTGTTCTATCAATCTACTATACTATCTTCGCTAGACAAGTCACTTACCTTGTTTTCTTGAAAGCTCTTCCAGAACTTCTCATTTCTTATGAGGTCTGTGGGGTTAGCTTGGGAATATTGGACGCTTTCTGCCAAAATAATGGTCGCTAGGGCTTCCTATGATATTATTATTTAGCAATGTAGGCATTTTATATGTACGTGTTTTCTTGATATTTTATAATGATGTTTATATTCTATTTTGTTTTTGAAACAGGGGTTCGATTAATTAGAGTATGGCCTCAGCGTCCCCTGCGTGGGATGTCTTTATTGTGCAGTGACCGGTTGGTGGAGTGCCTTCAGTGTTATCACTAGGGTTGTTTCAGCAGATCTTTTATACGGTCAGGGGTGAGTCCTCTTTCAATCACGCTGGGGTCCTGATTTTGTGGTCCTGATTTGGCTCTTTGCAGTCCGCTGGGCCCTGCAATAAATAACTAATTAACTTTTTTGATTTTATTTGTCCGTTATGATCGATGCTTACTGCAAGACTATACGAAGATAAAATAAATTCCGGATTTATTATGGCGAAGAATTAAAGCATAGTTTTGATGATTTAGCTTGTGTAATGTTACGCACAAAGCTGTAGTTTGTGATGGCGAAGGTAGTAAAGTTCAGTGGATCTTGTTGACTTTGAATTGATTTAAGCGTTAGCATACTCATTGGCCTATATACCGAAGTAAATGAGGTTTGTTGTGTAGCGTTATTCAAAGAACAATTGTATTAGGTTGACCTGGTTTTCAGGGCCGTACTTAGAGCATTTTCACTTCTGAAGAAGCTTTTAAAGAAAACCTTGAATACAGTATTTATTCAGCCCAAAGACAACATTCATTGCATGTGGACATTGCATGTATAGGGATAGCGAAAAGCTGATGCGTTATATCTCCTTTGGCCTTCTGCTCTCTTCCCGTCTTCCTAATAGCAATTGCATAATTATTAATAAGCACACGAAGCAAACTATTCGAGGTCTTGCTCAAGGCGCAATATGTTGATAATATGATGCGTCTGTTTTGTACAGCCTTTGAACCAATGGACATGTTAAAGATTGCGGCAGAGAGACTGGGCCACACGTACCGGGGTCAATATTTTCATTCTTCGTTTTTGTTCCAATTTTCATGTTGTTGGTGTTTGGATTTAGCTGTTGTGAATTTATAAGTATTAGTCATTTGCACCGTTGACAGAACTGTTTTCGTGTTGAGTTGCGTTGTGTAATCAAGTTTCTTTAAATTTTGAGAGGGAAAAATATGATTACCGTTTGTTTGTTCGTTGTAATTCTTTAGGGCTTATCGTGTTCCGGTGTACTGTAGATAAAGTAAGTTTTGTTGATCGTATTTCTTTATATAAAAAAAAGAAGAATAATATATATATATATATATATATATATATATATATATATATATATATATATATATATATATATATATATATATATATATATATATGTATATATATATAGATATAGATATAGATATAGATATAGATATAGAAATATAGATATATATATATTGTTGCTGGTTTAACTAAATTTGTCATTTTTGTTGTGTTTTTAAAAAAAAAGAGTTAACAGTTAAAAACAGGGGTTTTCTAAAGGAGACTAGTTTCCTGGTTTATCATGGTTTTTTTCTTTTGTCTAGTGGTGTGACAGACGAACAGTGGTGCACTGTCTGATCCAGTGCAGGAATTGCAAATAATGTGTGTGTTTGCCTGTCCATCAAGTCATTCTTTAGTAACTATTTTATCCACAAAACCAAGAGTCGGCACTGTCTGATCCAGTGCAGGAATTGCATATAATTTGTGTGTTTGCCTGTCCATCAAGTCATTCTTTAGTAACTATTTTATCCACAAGAACAAGAGTCGGCATTTATGGCTCTCGGTAGTCGGTTGTGGACATTTCGGACCATGCTCTGGTATAGACGCCGTTTTTTGAGGCGAGACAAGCTTGAAAGCATTATCCAAAAGCTAAGCATTATTTGATAGTCGGAGGTTGGGGTGCGGGGGTTTCTGTATAAATAGTATCCCAACTTTCTGGAAATTTAGTGCTTTAAATTCCCACTGTCGCTGTCTTTCTCCTTTGTTCTTTCTCATTCCTACTACTCCCGTTGGGGTGCCGGGGGTTTCAGTATAAATAGTATCCTCACTTTCTGGAAATTTAGTGCTTTAAATTCCCACTGTCGCTGTCTTTCTCATTTGCTCTTTGTCATTCCTGCTCTGTTCTATCAATCAGCTATACTATCTTCTTCCTCGCTAGATCAGTCACTTACCTTTTTTCTTGAAAACTCTTTCGGGAGAAGATTCCTTATTTGTGTATGAGGTCTGTTGGATCAGCTTGGGAATATTGGACGCTTTCCGCCAGGTGGTCACTATGGCTTCCTATGATGTTATTATTTAGCAATGTAGGCATTTCATATGTATGTGTTTTGTTGATATTTTATAATGATGTTTGTATTCTATTTTGTTTTTGTAAACGGGGGTTCGATAAATTAGAGTACTGCCTCAGCGTCACCTGCGTGGGATGTCTTTATTGTAAAGTGACTGGCTGGTGGAGAGCTTTCAGTTTTACCACTAGGGTTGTTTCAGCAGATCTTTTATGCGGATTAAGGGTTGTCTGGTCCTGATTTGGCTCGGAAGAGTCCGCTGGACCTAAATCAATACTCATGTAATGTAATGTTCTCATTCCTACTCTGTTTTATAACCACCATGGTGCTTTGCATGTGATAAATCCTTTTCTGTTGGCCATTTTATGTCTGATTGTGCTGATCTGCTTGATGAAAGAGAAAGATATTTTGGTTCAATACCTTTCAAAGAGATTTTTAAAGACTGCAATGGTCAACACCTGTTCCAATTTTGGTTTGTTTTATCGCATATAAATCTTATCGCCTTGTTTTGTGTTGTTGGTTGGATTTTATTGGAAAGACTGATTTTAGTGATTTGATTGAAGAAATAGAACATACTTTTAATACATCAGATTTAAAGATTTTTTTTCAGAAGTTGCGTGTAAGAGTTTGTTTGAATATTTAAGAGTAAGGCTTGTTTTTTAACATTTGAACTTTTAGAATTACGTTTCTCTGGTCCTGATTTGGCTCGGAAGAGTCCGCTGGACCTAAAGCAATAACCATAGTAATGTAATGTAATGTAACTCTGTTCTATCAATCTACTGTACTATCTTCGCTAAACCAGTCACCTACCTCTTTTCTTGAAAACTATTCCTTTAAACTTCTCATTTGTGTATGAGGTCCGTTGGGCCAGCTTGGGAATATTGGACTCTTTCTGCCAAATGGTCACTAGGGCTTCCTATGATATTAATATTTAGCAATATGGGCATTTTATATGTATGTATTTTGTTAATATTGTATAATGATGTTTGTATTCTATTTTATTTTTGTAGACCGGGGTTCGATAAGTTTAAGTATGGCATCAGCATCCCCTGCGTGGGATGACTGTTTTAAAGTGATCGGTTGGTGGAGTGACTTCAGTGTTACCACTAGGGTTTTTTCAGCAGATCTTTAATACGAAACAGGGGTGAATCCTCTTTTAACCAAGTTATGGTCCTGATTTTGTGGTCCTGATTCGGCTCTTTGCAGTCCGCTGAACCCTGGAAGCAATGAATAACTAAATAAGCGTTAAATGTTTGCGAATGTCTGTGTGAAGCAACAAAGTTGCAATGAAACAAAGCACTTATATAGTGGAACAAAGCAGCAAGCAAATTGCAATGAAACAACGCACTTATATAGTGGAATAAATCGGCAAGTAAATTGCTATGAAAAAAGCACCTATATAGTGGAACAAAGCAAGAAGTAAATTGGAATGAAACAACGCACTTATATTGTGGAACAAAGCAGCAAGTAATTTGCAATCGAACAAAGCACTTATATAGTGCAACAAAAGGTGCGGTCTGACGGGAAGTGAAACAGAAGCAAAACAGCCAGTAAAACACGAAAAATCGTAGTTTTGACGATGTTTGTCGTGTGACTAGACATAAAGCATAACAGCAGCAAAGCGCCGAAGTAAAGCAAAGTTGTTTGGTTGGTTGAGTAGATGAATGTCCCCAGACACCTGAGCGTATAAGGGACGTTGAAGCAAAAGCCGATGCTTTCAGTGTTTGAGCGTGCTCTAAAATTTTGGGTTGTTTCGCTGAAGCATTTGATTGCCAACCAATCAGAAGAGCCGACGTACGAAAACGAGGTTATTATTTCAGCGATCATGGCGGCATCAAAAGCTACTGGGCCATTAGCAAATCTGAAACAAGACGATACGTTTATTCTCATTGATTAAATTCAAAGCCACGGGCATTATGGAATGTTAGAAGTCAAAATTACAGA
This sequence comes from Oncomelania hupensis, assembly GCA_036898135.1. NCBI lineage: Eukaryota > Metazoa > Mollusca > Gastropoda > Littorinimorpha > Pomatiopsidae > Oncomelania > Oncomelania hupensis. The sequence goes on along the minus strand of JBAHVR010000406.1, from coordinate 132,574 downwards.
AACCAAACCTTGAAAAAGGCCTCATACGCGTAAAGGGAGGTAACTGATTTACAACTTATTGCGCATTGCTTCCACGAAGACTGCTTATGCAAAACTTCTCATCGTGCATTATAAACGCACTTGCTTCTAGACTTCTAGAAGCAGATGCTTTTCTTTGTTTACCGCTTTGCTTCTGTTTCACTTCACGTCAGACCGCACCTAAAGCAGCAAGTTAATTGCAATTAAACAACGCACTTATGTAGTGGAACAAAGCAGCAAGTAAATTGCTATGAAACAACGCACTGATATAGGTTACTGGAACAAAGCAGCAAGTAAATTGCTATGAAACAAAGCACTTATATAGATCGTATGGAAACCATACTTTGGACTCGGTCATAGTTCGATAAATTAGGTAAAGCCTCAGCGTCCCCTGCATGGGATGCCTTTATTGTAAAGTGACCGGCTGGTGGAGTGCCTTCAATGTTACCATTAGGGTTGTTTCAGTAGAGCTTTCATACGGGTCAGAGGTGGGTCCGTTTTCAGCCAAGTTGTGATCCTGATTAGGCTCTTTGCAGTCCGTTGGACCCTATAAAGAATGACTGATTAACTCACTCTGGCACACGGACAGTGGTGCAGTTTTTTTAATCTGTCAATCAAGTAATTCTAGTGACTGGACAACAAGACTTGACTTTGTCTGTCGAAAAGTTTTGATGGCCATTTCCAAAGTCAGTGTCAGGGAAATGTTTGGAGAATGAATGAAGATGCAGAGCTAGAAATATGGTGTCCGTTGATGGCCTCATCTGAAACGACTGTCCGAAAAGCATGTCATGTACAATTTGTCTTTTGCCACTTCCGTTTTTCCTTCCTCTTCTTCTACTCTTCTGTTCCCAGAAGATCTTTCATCATCATCATCAACATCATCATCATCATCATCATCATCATCATCATCATCATCATCATCATCATCATCATCATCATCTTTATTTTTAGACTGGTGTAACCAGGTTTAGACTGGCTGGGTTTGGATCAGGACACCCATTATCGCTTTTCTTCTTATTATTGGTAAACGGAAGTGGTGTGTTCGCTGTTCTTCACCATTAGCCCCTTTGTTTGTTTTAAACCTACGTGGATACGTGCTCGTCGTCCTGCAAACCAAGCATTATCGCTTTTCTTCGTACCATTGGTAAACGGAAGTGATGTGTTCGCTGTTCTCCAGCACTAGCCCCTTTGTTTTAAATCTACGTCGATACCTGCTCGTCGTCCTTCAAACCAAGCTGTCTTGTACGTGTAACCGTATATTCCTGCAGGAACCGCAGTTGACAGTCGGTATCGGGAACCTTTGCCAAGACGCCTCGATTATTCCACCCCAATCCTCCTCCTCCTCCTCTTCCACGTAGACGTGAACCAATTGGGATTACGCTCTGAACTCAGCCGTTGGTTTGTGTGTCCCTCTTTATGTCCAAGAGCGAGGCGATTAATTAAAAAAAATAATATTTAGTTTTACACTTGTTAAAATGTTGGTGTTGACGGGACTAGCTTTAGCGGGTTCCTCTTTCAGTGGTCTTGATTTTGTTGTCTTGATTCGGCTCTTTGCAGTCCGCTGGACCCTGTAAGCAACGAATAACTAACTAACTAACTAACTAACTATAGCGGGTTCAGGGAAAAAATTTAAACCGTTTACTTCCATGTGTCATATTTCTGTCTGTTAAGGAATTAGTGGCAAGGGCATAACGTCTGGGGGTTAAATATAAAGCTGAAGTTGACAGCATTCCATTTCCGTGTATAAATAATAACAAGAAACATCAGGAACTGTACTTTGTAAGAGGACATGCAGTCCGTCGGTTGCGAAACGTTCTTTCATAACTGTTTAATACTTACTCTTTCCAGTACATTTTGCGGTGTATTTTGGTTAAATATTATCCTGCGTTTGACTCAGTAGGCATAATGCTACCCAGGCATGTGTGTTTAGGCGCGTTTTGGAAGGGTGAGATTGTCTGTATGTTTATGAGTGCCCGTGTTTTGAGTCGCTTGTGCGTGAACTACCACCCACATGATTCATCAAATGAAGACAATTAATAATTGTGTACCTTGTAGTTGGTCTTTGCGCTTGATTGGCCAGTCTTGAAGTCTAAACTATTGTCACAATTTTACATAGATAGTCATAGAAGACTTTATAAAACCACAGTATTGAGCTGAAAATTCCGTCCCTATTATGACCTCACCTCGCGAGGTTTTTTTTTTTAAACTATGAAGTCATTACTCGTCAAACACTACAACAGGCTGATAACAAAGTCGTATACAGCCGACGCAAAACCGCTGCTAGCGTAATTGGTGGCAGTCACGCTCATATTACTCCAGGTGTTCCACGCCTGTATGCGTATTCTAAGGGCGGTAAGTCACCCAGTGTCTATAACATACACTCTTTTGGATGGCTGGACTCAAAAGTTTAGATTTAAAATATTAGACGCTAAAATAAATGTAGAACTATAAAGCAAATAACCCTCTCTAAGCGGTTTAAGAAAGGTTTTTGCGCAGTTTTTATTTCCATCTCAGGCGCACTTTAAAAACGGAGGCAGGTATTGTTAGCTATAGGGGTGTACTGCACATTTAGGGCGTACCTGTTCAAATAAGACACTTGTACAAATTGGGCAAACCTGTACGGCCCGAATTTTCATGTGTCAAGGTCAGGGTGATTACTGACCATTATTATACACAGGCGAAACAAGATCCCTGAATGTACCAGTGATGGAGATCACGTACAATCGTACGTGTTTCACGTACTGAGTTGGGAAATCACGTAACGAAAATGTAATCAAAGGGTATAAACACGCACAAAAAGTCAGTGCCAAAGGGGTATGAAAACGTAAAGCTAAGTTGCTGGGAGGTATCATCAGGTACAACTATTTCGGCCGTGCGTACAGCTTTCGCTCGATTTGGATCGTGTGTCTGTGCGTCCTGCGCGACCGCCTACCACCCTCTCTCCCCCTCCTATTCATTTTGTCGCTTCCGAGAAACAGCCAATCATATGCACGATAATATTCACTTTTTTTTTCTCGACGCTTTTCATTGGCTATATAAGACTGACAACAACCCAACATTAAACATGGCCGACAAGCAGCGATCTGAGGGGAAGCCGAAGAAAAGGAAAAATAAAGCAGACAAAACTAATTGCTAAAAAAAATTAAAACAAGATGAAGGAAAAGGAAAACAAACTTTTTAGTCAGCCTTTGGCTTTGAGTGCTCGGTAAGAGAAGAAAAAGGTGAGCCGCAACCGGGCTCGGCTGAAGAAACTCAAACTGATGAAAAGACTTTCCACGTAAAGACTCAAGTGTTTATTACGTATGTTGGTGTACCCCCTAAAAAAACTGAAAGGGGGTATAAAAACCCCCTTATGTTTGCAATGAGGGTATGGAAACCCCCACATGTTTTGGTTGAGGGTATAAATACCCCTAGCTTAAAAACTTTCTCCATCACTGATGTACGTAACATTAGTAATGCATTGTGTGGCCAGGTCTCAAAAGTCAGGCTTAAAGTCCTGCCCACTACATTCAGGTGCTACAGGAAAGTGGAATGTACAGTTACCAACATTAATTATTGTCAAAATGCAGTTTATAAACTATTTTTTCTAGCTTTAACGTCTCACGGTCACGGTCACGCCAAATGCTGGCCGCTTTCACCAGTAGAGAAAAGAGATGACTGTAAGGTGGTATACTTATGAAGGCATATAATTATGTCATTGATATTTTCGTTATATAGTATATTGATTATTTACTGAGGTTCAGAGGATTCTTTCCCAAGTGTTCAGTGCCGCTTTCGTGTCGTGGTTAGGCTACGTACGTTTGAGAAACTAGTGCTTTTAATGTGACATAACAAGTACTGTTTTAACACATTCATACACCCTTCTCCTTCAACTTCGGGCCACAGCTAGAATAAGTTAGTTAGTTAGTTATATAAATTAAAGTCCCACGTCACATTAGCGAATAGGGGACTAGCTAGAATAAAACGGTCTAAGCTGTTATTAAAGTCTGAAAGGGGTGCGTCGGTGGTCTGTGGTGCGAGTATGCAATTTGGGTGATGCTGATTCCATCCAAATTTATGCGAACTATTATTTTGTATAAGCTGGATCTCGCTGTCAGCGCCTTGATCGGTGTTCGATTTTGAAGCTGTGCTGTATCAGCAGAACCTTTCTCTCTCTCTTTCTCTCTCTCTCTCTCTCTCTCTCTCTCTCTCTCTCTCTCTCTCTCTCTCTCTCTCTCTCTCCCCCTTGGCTTTCTCTCTCTCTCCCCCTTTCTCTCTCTCTCTTTCTCTCTCTCTCCCTTTCTCTCTCTCTTTCTCTCTTTCTTTCTCTCTCTCTCTCTGTCTCTCTCTACCTTTCTCTCTCTCTTTCTCTCTCTCTCTCTCTCTCTCTCTCTCTCTCTCTCTCTCTCTCTGTCTCTCTCTCTTTCTGGTGTCACTGCGGTTCGTGCGTATGGGTGAGCGTGGGTGTGTAGTTTTCACAATTATGATGAGCCTGTTCATTCAGCGCCATTAGTTCAGTTCCGTATTCATAAGTCTGCTAATTTTGTCGTTGAAATCTGCGATAATTAGGCTGGCAAAAGACAATAAATGAGACTAGGAGAAGGCGAAGCACACTGTGAACGACCTCCTAAGACGCCTGGCACGTGGGTCGCTGGAATGTGTTTCACATTTACAATGACAACAGATGAGTGCGAGAGGAAACGTCTCGTTGAAGGGAAGTCTTCATTTTTCACTTCTCTTCATGTGGATGTACAGCAGGTGCGACATGCTTAACCACAAATACAGAGGGGATGGGATAGGGTGGGGGAGGTAAGGGAGCGGAAAAGGTGTGAAGGTGGGGATTGGAGTGAAGAACGAAAGGCAAAGAAATTTTTTTTAATTATTATTATATAGCATCCATTATTATTTTATTATTAATTATTATTTAGTTCATTAACTTTTTAAAACCTGTTTATCAGTTCATGTTTGTATAACGTGTTTTTTTAAAATAATTTTCAAACCGGTTGACAAAGTTATATTATAACATTGTGTATTAATTGTGTACAGGTACAGAGGCCTACATTATGTATGATTTTACTCCTTCCGTTCAGAGTATAAATCGGCGTCTAGTCTGTGCACGCACGAATTCCATCCCATGCACTTTAAAAATACTGACGCTCATGTCCTAGACGTTTGAGTGCCGACTACCTAAATACATCCAGAACGCAGTAAGTCCTTTCTCCCCATCCCTGGTCACCCGGGATTGTGCTCAGTTATCTGAGCGTCAGACTATGCGCCCACAGGTTGCAGGTGGGCTGCTTGAGTTAGATCCTGTATCGATCAGAGCCTGGCTGGAGCAGTTTGTGAGCTGGAATTGTTTTATGTAAGATTGATTTTTTTAAAAAAATAATGTAAGATATAGAATTGTGTACATATAAACATACGTCTAAACATTCATCCAACCATTCATCCACCCACCTACTACTCATCTGCTCTATACAATTTGCCCTGGCAACACTCTCGACATTATCTTTGTCAATTCAAGAGTTGATGATTATGTACGTCGGATAGGGCCTTACAACACTGTTGGCATTCCCAAACTGTGTGAAGTGTTGTCCAATAAAGTGATCAAGATGTGGCGTACCGACGGAGGGCTTGATAGCAGATCTCGCAAGGAAAATGTTGCCGGTGGCACGTGAATATGAAGCCCAGAAGCGTGTCGCATCAAAGAGGTGACATTTAAATGCTAGAGAATTTGTCATCCAGGCTGTTTGACGTCATGCATGTCTTCCTTTTACACCCCCTTCCCCCTCCCTCCCCACACACACACAGCTACAGAGGAGCATGTGCGTGGGTTTATGAGTGAGGGTGAAAAAGAATTGAGTGTGATGGGCTCCCCACAAGTTTGAGAGAGAGGGAGAGACTGAGTGGCGGAAGAGAGAAAGAGGGAGAGAGAGATTATGATAATAGGAGATGTGAGGCGGCAAGGTTGATCTTACCATCTTTCCCCGCTTGCATTATTTACGCTGACATTGATACTGATTGTTATTGGTCTTACACTAGTGTATATTACTGCAGGCATTCACGCAGTCACGCACAATTTAAAATGTACAAGTAAAACATGACCTGTATTAATTACTAGTAAGACAATATTTTTGTTGGGGTGTCGGATAGTGCAGTGGTTGGAGCACTCGCTACTGTGTCGAAAGTGAAGCACCGTCCGGTGCGGTTAGCACTTGGATGGGTGACCGCTAAGGTGTGAAGCGACAAACAACAACGCCCCCAGTTGACTCAACTGTGATTGAGTACCTACTCTCTTGAGGGTGGGGAAGGTAAAGCAGCGAGGGAGAGAGTTGGGCATCACCCTCATTACGCTGGCCCAAGATAAGTGTGATCTCCAACATCACGCTCCCCTACGGCCACAAGGCTATGGGACTACCTTTACCTTTTTTTTTTTTTTAAGACAATATTGGGAGAGAGAGGACTCGCAATTTAAGATAGAGTGGGTACATTGCAGGCGAGAGGATTATGTACTTTACAAGTTTCCAGAAAACTTCCTCGATCGATTTTAATAACACCTCTCTTGTTTGTTGAAATTCAAGGACAAGTGAAATTGAAATGCGTTTGTTTATTTTTTGGGTGGTGATGTGTTTGAGCGTGAGTGTGCGTGCGCACATGTGTTGTTCTTTCTTTTTTTTTCTCCTCCCATCCTTCCCCGACCTCCATTAGGAAGCAATATAAAATACAAAGCGTATCTCAGAAGATCAATAGGGAAAATGCTTGTGAAATTAGATTAAGATTTCTACGATGTTGTTGGGTCTTTCCCCCCCCCCCTCCTCCAGACCCATCCCCACGGATTTTGCCCAAGTACTGAGTTTTGTTGTTGTTGTATCAATTTTTATTCATCAGATTAACATAAGTTGTACTGATACTGATACTAATAAGTTAATATGCCAACGTTTCATTACGAATGGGGAAAACATCAAACTGTCCATCGTGTGTTGTTGAACTTTTAAGATACCGAGAAAATGTATTGCTTGGATTGTTTTTTTTTTTTTATTTTCCACCACAAACATTGAATATTCGAGAATAAACTGATAATCTAAGCTGTCTCGGATATTTTAAAAAAAATAAAAAATAACTCCACATATTTTATTGTTAAAACAAATTGCTTGTATGTTACATTAATTTGTAGATTGTTTAGATGTGAAATTGTTTCGAAGAGCGTTTTTGAAGTTCCGTTATTTTGAAGATTGTTGAACTTTAGTCCGTTCCCACGTGTTAAACCTTTTTGGGCTTGAAATAAGACAGTTCATGCTGATGAGGATACTTTTTATGAGAGAGAACAAAAACCATCTTGTTTACTGAAATCGGGACAAGACTGTCTAGTCCCTCAATCTGCGAGGTCGTCGGGGGGAATGAGGGACAAATGAGCAGAGACTGTCCTGCAGTCAGCAATGCCAATGACCTTGGTGAGCATCGTGAGCATTGATGTCCATTCCTAATCAGTTCTTCTCTATAAGCCACATCGGCGAACCCCTTCTAAGGTCGCCAGTATAGTGATCTTGTAGATAGTAATTCGTAATTAATAGATTTTAATGTACTTCGGCGTCGACATTCTTCTTCTTAAAATATGAGTTTTAATAAAAAGTTATATTCAAAGTGTTTCTTTTTCCAAAAAAACAAAAATAAATCAATCTTATATCAAGTTGTCTTCAAAGGTCGTTCCAACATTTGAGGTCATTTGTAACCGATTTTGCTTTTTTGAAAGTGCCAATCTTGTTCTTCCTGTTTGTCAAAAGGCGCGCTGGCTTTGATTTCCGACCTTGTATATGTAAACATAGAGAGGCATCCTCACGGCTGCATGTCACTTGTCGATTCTCAGAAGAAAAAATACTCTTACAGGAAAAAAAAGAACACGCCCTTGTCGTTGGGCTATTATTATTTAAAGAACCATGAATGATTCATAATTTCTAATAACAATAATTTTTTAATAATTAACACAAAGATTGGTAATCATATTCATGATTATAAAATACATTAAAAAGTTGGATTGGATTGCAAACTTTCTTAGTGCCGCTTTGCTTTGTCGATTTAATTTTGTTAGCTTTATTTAATGTTGTTTGTGCTTTGTTTGGATCTGAAGTCATTTAGTGTTAACATGTTAGAGGTTTTCCCCTTGATTTTATCTCTATCTAATGTTACCTTTAGGAGGTGTGGGGGTTAACTTTTATTGTGTCTTCATTTATTTTTTTTAAAGTTAATTAGTTGGTTTTTTTTTGGTCTAACGTCATTAGATTTTAAAGTAGAGTTCAAATTAATCAGACACTATAATTTTGGATTTATATTTGATTTTAATCCGATTTGACGTAATCGTAGTTGGTGTCGAAATCGACCAGCTATATTGAATTCGGTGAAGGACCCGGACACTGTAACTCATTATGTAGGCCATACATGATCAGTTTGTGCATTATCCAGGAGGTCATAGAGTACAAAAGTCCTGCGGCATGAATACTCTCATTGCAACAATTGATTATGGGCAAATCAGCGCGCATACATTGGTACAGTGCGAGGCTAAGTGTGTTAGTGCGGTTACGGAGACGGTCACATTTCAAGCCGTTCATAGAGTTTAGGATTGTCTTCAGATATTAACTAAATCTCCATTTGATTGCATCTCTTGCATAAAACGATACATAAATTTGTATTGGGAATGTCTCCCTCTTTGTTTGAGTGTGCGGGTGTGTTAGGCTCGCGTGCGTGTGCTTTTTAAATAGTTCAGAGGGTAGTCTACAATCGGCGTGTAGGGGGCGAAGGAAGGTGGGAGTGCGCGTGTGTGTGCATTTTTCAAAGAGTTTGAATTATAGACACGAATATTTTAAATCCATGCTTCGATAAATCACAGGTTAATTTCAACCCTTCCGTAACACATGATTTCTGGCTGTGCGATAGCGTGCGTGCGTTTGTTCCTCAACACTTCGATTCGTACAGTGCATGAGGTGATGTGTGTCTTTCTGACTGTATGTCTTTCTCTGTGAATGCATTCTTCGGTATTTCGCAGAGTACATGCAGTGTAGCTGTCGTGGCATGATGTGAAATTTATTGCAGTGGATCCATATATTAATCTTTGCAAAAGTACATACACATAAAGTCGTGCAGTGCATTGCTTAAGCTTGGTGTGTGTGTGTGAGTGTGCGTGTGGGTGTGCGTGATTCAAAGTTCCCAAAGTGCAGCCCTATGAGGTTGGTTTGAGGTATCTGCTCCCATTTCTTCATTTATTGCAGTTTAATGACTGCATTTACATATTTGTTTAATGTGTGTTAATGTTCGCGTGTATAATACAGAATTCTGATCTAACTCAAGCCGTCCGAGATCCCCCGTTGGGGTGCCGGGGGTTTCAGTATAAGTAGTATCCCCACTTTCTGGAAATGTAGTGCTTTAAATTCCCACTGTCGCTGTCTGTCTCATTTGTTCTTTCTCATTCCTGCTCTGTTCTATCAATCTGCTATACTATCTTCTTCTTCTCTAGACCAGTCACCTACATTTTTTCTTGAAAACTCTTCCGGGACAAGACCCCTTATTTGTGTGTGAGGTCTGTCTGATCAGCTTGGGAATATTGGACGCTTTCTGCCAGGTGGTCACTAGGGCTTCCTATGATGTTATTATTTAGCAATGTATGCATTTTATATGTATGTGTTTTGTTGATAATTTATAATGATGTTTGTATTCTATTTTGTTTTTGTAAACGGGGGTTCGATAAATTAGAGTACAGCCTCAGCGTCCCATGCGTGGGATGTCTTTATTGTAAAGTGACTGGCTGGTGGAGAGCGTTCAGTTTTACCACTAGGGTTGTTTCAGCAGATCTTTTATGCAGATCGGGGGTTGTCCGGTCCTGATTTGGCTCGGAAGAGTCCGCTGGACCTAAAGCAATCATTATGTAATGTAATGTAAGCCGTTCGAGGAACCTGTCCCCTATACGCTTTTTGTGTCCGGGGACGTTAATCTACTCACGCCGTCCGAGGCCCCAGCTTGCATTTTTAGGCGCATCGTCTAACGCCTCAATTGTTGTATTTTTGTAACTGGGCTTCACACCCTCGAACATTAGCGTAAGTATCTGTACAATTCTGGAATTGTATCTTCATAATCCTCCTCTTCCTCCTTCTCCTCCAAATCCTTCTCCATTTTAGTCCTCCTTAATATTCTGAAATACAGTGTATGTGTGGGTGTGTGTGTGTGTGTGTGTGTGTGTGTGTGAGAGAGAGAGAGAGAGAGAGAGAGGAGGGAGAGACAATACGCGAGGTAACTCTGCACCCGGTCCAGCACTTGATTTTTTGGGGGGTTGACCTTAAGAACATCTGTCTTATCACATTATTATTTTGTTCTTTGTGTTTGTTGATTTTTGATTTGTACGAATCATTAATTCCATTAAAAAAGTTGTGTTGGGGGTTTCATCAGCTAACTTGCTTACACTGCAAAAGTTTGAGTCTGTCTCTGTTTTTTTCCTGTTTTTTTAAACGGGTTTTTGTACCTCCTTATATTGGGTATGAGTTCCTCAGATGATTTCCTTGCATTATCCTGCCCGCACGTTGTATGTACGGGCTTTTAACTGTTGTAGGTGGGGTCCAACGATGCTCTTACATTGTCCCCAATTATTAAAATGGAGGGGACCGGCAGTGGGGTGGTGACGTGTGTCCCACCCCCTGCAGTATGTTTCTCCTCTATGACTGGTTTTATCGTTTACTTCGATCTTAGCTTTGGGCATTATTAGGTGTGATGTTGGGTTACTTGTGGTTGTGACCTCTGTCTCACCAAGCCCATATGTATACGCAGTACGAGCGCCTTATTTTCCCCGTGTTTTTATCTATTTTTAATAAGTTTGCATTATTATGTATGTTTGGGCATGAAGGTGTGGGACTAGTGTCCCCCATGCTCCAAATCCCTATTGCTGTATTAGCGCGTTTTAATCCTATTTGTTTTTATCGTACGTGTGGTCTTAATTAGATGGATGTCTGATGTCTGTAAGATATTTACCTACCTTTTTACATTGGTCCTGAATTTTAACATGTGATTATAGTTATGTCCCATATATGCGCAAGTGTCCAGGGACTAAAATCTAACTAACTAACGAACGAACGTCTCTTTGTCGCTGAAAGTTTAGATTGATTTATTTTAATGGAATAAATATGATGAAGTGTTGTTTTTTTTCTTCCTCAGACTCAATCAGTACTTTGAGATTGAGAGTTTTTTTTTTTTTTTTTTTTTTTTTAGAAAACTCGATCTTGGCCATTTTTCAGATATTATTATCTGCGATCTTTTTATGTGCTACTTTGTTTCTTTTGTGTTATCTTATTTCCCTTGATTATCTGTGACTGAAACAACGGATTCTTGGCACGCAGCAGGCCTCGCTAAACTATTTCATTTGCATTGACGGTGGTGTCATTTTCAAGAAAATCGTATAGATCTCATTCTTTCCATTTTAATTACAAATTCCTGCCGAGATTTTGCAGGGATGCCACCCTAACCCTCCCCCTCCTCCCCTTTGGTCTTTCATAATTAACAAATGATATTATCCCAGCAAAACTGGAGTTGCTCCTGTTATTGTCCATTGTCGGTTATGATCGCACAGCGGAGGCTAGTGCCACACGACATAATGCTGTGCGCACGCCGTGATTATGGGGCGCCATGTGTCCATTTATTCTATGTGACTATTCTATACATAGAATAAATTCTATGCACATAGAAAGCATTCTATGCACACAAAAAGCATTCATTAGTTGAAATTCCATTTATAAAAAAGAAACCAATATTGTAAGTCATAGAATAAAATTCTTTGTATAGAATAACATTCTATAATATAGTGTAAAATTCTATGTCCATAATACAATTCTATGTATAGAATAAAATTTTATAATAGAGAATAAGATTCTATGTATGTAATACAATTCTATATTATAGAATGCACTTGTATGCATAGAATTGTATTCTATAACATAGAATGAATTCTATTACAAAGAATGAATTCTATAACATAGAATTTATTCTATGTGCATACAATTCATTCTATAACATAGAATGAATTCTTTAACATAAAATAAATTATATGACATAAAATGAATTCTATGTGCATAGAATAAATTGTATAACATAGAATGAATTCTATAATAAAGAATGAATTCTATTTGCATAGAATGAATTTTATAGCATAGAATGAATTCTATGACATAGAATTCATTTTATGACATAGAATGAATTCTATAACATAGAATGAATTCTATAGCATAGAATGAATTCTATGACATAGAATTTATTCTATAGCATAGAATGAATTCTATAACATAGAATGAATTCTATAGCATAGAATGAATTCTATGACATAGAATTTATTCTATAGCATAGAATGAATTCTATGTTACAGAATGAATCCTATGTCATAGAATTCATTCTATGCTATAGAATTCATTCTATGCTATAGAATAAATTCTATGTCATAGAATTCATTCTTTGCTATAGAATTCATTCTATGTTATAGAATTCATTCTATGTCATAGAATTCATTCTATGTCATCTTATTCATTCTATGTTATACTATTCATTCTATGCTATAGAATTCATTCTATGTCATAGAATTCATTCTATGTCATAGAATTCATTCTATGTCATAGAATTCATTCTATGTCATAGACTTCATTCTATGTTATAGAATGAAATCAATATATACACTTTTTTTTAAATAGTAAAAACTGGGGCACTGTCAAGGTATAGAGAACATTTTTTATGGCATGGGACTGTATTGCAGAGAGATATACACATTGCCACATCCCATCACCACACCACATCACTCTACATCACACTGCACCACAAATGTGATGGGTAGGTGTGGTGGAGTGATTAGGTTATGTGACGATGTGGTCTGATTCACTGCTTTTAAGGCATAATAGAACTGTATTGCAGATACATACATACACATTACCACATCACATCACCACACTACATCACTCTTAATCACACCACACTGCACCACAAATGTGATGGGTGGGAGGGGTGGGGTGATTAGATTATGTGATGTGATTCACTGATGCCATGATATGTGCTGTCTGCTGCAATGTGAAGATGTGCTGCTGCTGTGATGTCGGCTGATGTGATGTGATGATTTGTTGATATGATGTGATTTTATGTGGTGGTGCGTTTTCACGATGATGGTGATGAAGCAATGTGATGCAGTGATGTGATGTGATGATGTGATCGATGTGGTGATGATGCGATGTGGTGATGTGTCATACAATATCTTTTTTTAAATTCTAAATTTTGTTACAATTTATTAGTTGTGTTTTTTAATTTTATGTGAATGAAATGAATTATATGTATATAGAATTAATTGTATAACACAGCAAGAATTGTATGACATAAAATTCATTTTTTTAACATAAAATGGATTTTATTCGCAACACTGAATACATTCTATTTTCATAGAATTGTTTTTTAACATTTGGTGCACATAGAATGCATTCTATGTTATAGAATGTTCATTCTATAACATAGAATGTTCATTCTATAACATAGGATCCATTCTATAACATAGAATGTTCATTCTATAACATAGAATGGTCATTCTATAACATAGAATGGTCATTCTATAACATAAAATTCATTCTATAACATAGAATGTTCATTCTATAACATAGAATCCATTGTATAACTTAGAATGTTCATGCTATAACATAGAATCCATTCTATAACATAGAATGTTCATTCTATAACATAGAATGCTCATTCTATGCGCAACTAGGTCATTCTTTGTGAAGCGAGGCTGTGACGTATAAAGGGACACGTGGAGCCTTGCACGCGCGAGAACTGAAGAAATGGCTGACGTACCAAGCGCTCTGCGGCTTTATCAGACATCATAATTTCGTGAACAAGCATTTAGGTTTCTTGATGCGGACGACTTCGACAGTATAATTAGTGTGAGTAGATCGCTTAGCAATAAAAATAATTGACGTCACACCCTCCCCCCCCCCTCCGCCCCTGCGTGCTTGCTTTTTTCATTACAATGTGCTGAGGTTCTGTAAGGGTTTATAGTGACAAAATCTAATTAAATAATCAGTTCTTTTCGCTCAATACCGAAGAAATAACCGTACTGTACACTCATAAAAAGCAATAATTAATATATTTAAAGGTCGAATATTGCTATACAACTCTGAGACATAATAAATGAAAGGTTCCTAAAGCTGAATATTGCAAAAAATCTATTTCACCCCAAGCGGCCCTCAGGGCGCTATGCACAAAGGCGTGGCGGCCACGTGCTGCGGGAATAACACAGCGTGATCGAGTTTGAAAATGGTGAAGTACTGTGCTGTGTTTGGATGCTCTAACTCCGACGTAAAACCTTTCTGCAAAGAAAAGAACATTTCCTTTCATCGATTTCCACTTCGAGCGCAAATGATGAAGCACTGCATGTCGTCAACTCTAAACTGAATGTCAGTGACAAATCGCTCTGTAATCATTATTGCACGAGTGTGCTATGTTCAAAACATCACAATATCCCGAAATGTTCTCTATACCTTGACAGTGCCCCAGTTTTTACTATTTAAAAAAAAGTTTTTATATTGATTTCATTGTATAACATAGAATGAATTCTATGACATAGAATGAATTCCATGACATAGAATGAATTCTATAGCATATAATGGATAGTATAACATAGAATGAATAAGATGACATAGAATGATTTCTATGACATAGAATGAATTCTATAATATAGAATGAATTATATAGCATAGAATGAATTCTATGACATAGAATTCATTCTGTAACATAAAATTCATTCTATGCTATAGAATAAATTCTATGTCATAGAATTCATTCTATGCTATATAATTCATTCTGTTATAGAATTCATTCTATGTCATAGAATTCATTCTATGTCATAGAATTCATTCTATGTCATCTTATTCATTCTATGTTATACTATTCATTCTATGCCTATAGAATTCATTCTATGTCATAGAATGAATTCTATGTCATAGAATTCATTCTATGCTATAAAATTCATTCTATGCATATAGAATTCATTCTTTATTATAGAATTCATTCTATGTTATACAATTTATTCTATGCACATAGAATTCATTTTATGTCATATAATTTATTTTATGTTAAAGAATTCATTCTATGTTATAGAATGAATTCTATGCGTATAGAAATAATTCTATGTCATGCAATTTATTTTATTTTAAAGAATTCATTCTATGTTATAGAATTCATTCTTTGTAATAGAATTCATTCTATGTTATAGAATATAATTCTATGCATACAAGTGCATTCTATAATATAGAATTGTATTACATACATAGAATATTATTCTCTATTATAAAATGTCATTCTATACATAGAATTGTATTATGGACATAGAATTTTACACTATATTATAGAATGTTATTCTATACAAAGAATTTTATTCTATGACTTACAATATTGGTTTCTTTTTTATAAATGGAATTTCAACTAATGAATGCTTTTTGTGTGTATAGAATGCTTTCTATGTGCATAGAATTTATTCTATGTATAGAATGGTCACATAGAATAAATGGACACATGGCGCCCCATAGTGATAGTCTGCGTTAATGTCACGTGGGGTTTATGGGCTCTGCACAATGGAATTATGGACCCTCACGTTTATTCGGTGGGAACTGCTAGTAGGTCACCCTATGAATTACTTTAATAAATTTATTTGTTTAGCTCGTTCTGTGTTAAGGTTGGGGTACAGCAATAGATAGAAAAAATGGTAAAAGATACTGTCACACTAGCTTTCACACGGCTATGAATCATATGTAGTCCAGCCACTTGATAACAGTTAAAATCACACATTTATTTCTTCTACTCTATACAAGATTCTCTAAGTACTAATCTAACTTAAAATGTCTCAGTCTCTGCTAATAGTTCGATCGCTGATAGTCTAGGCAGCTGTTATATCTTCCTCGGGCACTTGCTATAATATTTCATGTAGATTTGGACTACTGTGGTCCGTTTTACAGTTTCTGAAGAGTTGGACTACTGTGGTCCGTTATGATCAGTTTAAGTGCACCTTCGCCTTATGCACTTAACTCATGTGTGGGGTGTTCGAAGTCCTTCTGTGAGGTAGCTTCTGGTCCACCTGTGTCGTTGTGTAGTTGGGTTCCCTTGCCACGCTGTGGGGTCTGACAGGGTGTTTTTCAAGGTAGCTCTTTCCGACTTGTGCGGTAGAGTCTCCTCAACCAACTAGTCGTTTCTGTGGAGTGGGGTGCACAGGATAGCTCGGGATAGCTCGGGATAGCTCGCCTGCTCGTCTGTAATATAAGAGACGAAATTCTGCACAACCCTGAATAATCGGTTTGTGCAGAGCGTCTCACTGAAAGCCAAGTAGCCCTCAGTGATAGCTCCACATCTCTATACATAAGCGACGAACATTCTGCTACTTCCGGGGTCCACTGGAATCTCACTCTAAATTCCTATACATACATAAATATCAATCGTGTCTAACTATACACATCCAGAATTAATAATAATATAAACATTCAGTGGTACAGCCACTGGTCTGCAAACATACATATAAGTTAAACAACAGTGGTTCCGTACGGGATACAACATGGCGGCGCAACCGGTCGTGTTTCGCCTCGTGGTCGGCTCTTCCACGTGGTACGGCAAATTCGGATTAACAATTCACATTTATGCATAGCAAATTCCACAAACATAATTTCAACAATAATATAAATATATCACGATGAAACAGAAGGGTGTTCATTTACCTGTTTGACAAGTTCAGGCCTGTGTTGACTGAGAGAATTCTAAGATTTCAAAGTCCTGCTTCCTGGTCTATGAGTGTAGAGATTTCTCTAGCTGTGGAGATGTTGACTCTACCTCGTCTCACACACGACTGACCAAGCTGTGCTAGGTTTTGACACAGTCAAAACTGCTCTACCCACTTAGCCTGCTGCTGATTGGTTAAAACGGTCCGATTCAAAGCTCAAGTGCTGAGTCACTGCGCTAGCGTGGGTCGGGCTCGCGGTGTGTGGTCTGCTGGCTGTGTAATAGACTGACTCTCTACTGTTACAATTACTACACATGGCTAAATAGTCACTGGGCAGTGTAAAACTAGCCAATTCATGACAGTTAACATGTTTCATAACTCGTGCTGTCAATTATTTACTGATTTGTAGATTCCTTGTGCGAACTGCCCTTGACATTATTACTCTAATTGTGTACTCTTTCATTATTATTATTATAGTGTGTGTGTCTGTGTGTATGTGTGTACCCCCGTTGGGGTGCCGGGGGTTTCAGTATAAATAGTATCCCCACTTTCTGGAAATTTAGTGCTTTAAATTCCCACTGTCGCTT
This sequence comes from Oncomelania hupensis, assembly GCA_036898135.1. Taxonomy (NCBI): domain Eukaryota; kingdom Metazoa; phylum Mollusca; class Gastropoda; order Littorinimorpha; family Pomatiopsidae; genus Oncomelania; species Oncomelania hupensis. The sequence goes on along the minus strand of JBAHVR010000406.1, from coordinate 115,231 downwards.
TCTCATTTGCTCTTTCTCATTCCTGCTCTGTTCTATCAATCTGCTATACTATCGTCTTCTTCGCTAGACCAGTCTCCTACCTTTTTTCTTGAAAACTCTTCCGGGACAAGACTCCTTGTTTGTGTATGAGGTCTATTGGATCAGCTTGGGAATATTGGACGCTTTCTGCCAGGTGGTCACTAGGGCTTCCTATGTTATTATTTAGCAATGTAGGCATTTTATATATGTGTGTTTTGTTGATAATTTATAATGATGTTTGTATTCTATTTTGTTTTTGTAAACGGGGGTTCGATAAGTTGGGGTGAAGCCTCAGCCGTCCCCTGCGTGGGATGTCTTTATTGTAAAGTGACTGGCTGGTGAAGAGCTTTCGGTTTTACCACTAGGGTTGTTTCAGCAGATCTTTTATGCGGATCGGGGGTTGTCCGGTCCTGATTTGGCTCGGAAGAGTCCGCTGGACCTAAAGCAATAATAATGTGATGTGATGTGTATGTGTGTGTGTGTGTGAATTTTTTTTCTGCCTGATCTAAGCACAGCTGTCGGCCGCTTACACAATTACACACTCTAGCTCACAACGTTATAATAAGTAGTTAACTTATATGTATCTTCTTCTTCTTCTTCTTCTTCTTCTTCTTCTTCTTCTTCTTCTTCTTCTTCTTCTTCTATGTATGTACTCTTCTTCTTCTTCTTCTATGTATGTACTCTTCTTCTTCTTTCTCTTCCTTCCTTCCTTCCTTCCTTCCCCTGTAGAGGTGCTGGGGTTCTCTGTATAAATACTATCCCCACTTTGTGGAAATTTAGTGCTTTACATTACCATTGTTTCTGTTATTCTCATTTGTTCATTCTCATTCCTAATCTGTTCCATCAATCTACTAGTTTCTTCGCTAGACCAATCACCTAACCTTTTACTTGAAAACTCCCAAAACTTTTATGTATGGGATGTTTGGTAAGCTGGGGGTATTGGACGCTTTCTGCCAAATGGTCACTATGGCTTTCTATCGTATTATTATTATTTAGCAATGTGGGCATTGTTTAGCAATGGAGGCATTTAATATGTATGTGTTGTTAATATTTTATAATGATGTTTATATTCTATTTTGTGGTGTGCACGGGATGCCTTTTTTGTAAAGTGACCGGATGGTGGACTGCCATCAGTGTTATCATTAGGGTTGTTTTAGCAGATCTTTTATACGGATCAAGGGTGAGCCCTCTTTCAACCAAGTTGTGATCCTGATTCGGCTCTTTGCAGTCCGCTGGACCCTATAAACAATTGCTGACTTCCTTCCATCCTTCCTTTATTTCTTTCTGGTTTAATTTTTCTTTCTTTCTTTCTGTATTGAATCGTTGTTATAGAGCGCATTTTCCAGTTCAAGGGCTGCTCAAGACGCTGGCCGATACAGATCGAACTCAAACCCACAAACTGCCTTTGGGTACATAGTCTGACGCACAGAGGAGGACTGGGCACAATCCTGAGCGATCGGGTATGGGGAGAAGGGACCTAGTACGTGCTTGTTGTATTTGTGTACTCAGTACTCTCCCACCTAGAACATGACCGTCAGGATCTTTAAAGTCCATGCCATGGAATGCGTGCGTGCTAGACCTCAGTTTATACTCTGATTCCTTTTCTTCCCTTTGTTGTTCACTTGCCCCCTATTGCATATTTGAAGATAGCGACTCTGCACCGCAAGCTGCAACCATCTCGTATCCTGCGTCGTGGACCATACATTTGCCAGTTTTTAAGTAATTTGGCTGACAGGAAGCCGACCTTTATTTGAAGAGGAAATGGATGACGTTCTGTACTTAAGAAGAAGGAAAAGGAGCGTTAAGTGTGTTACACTTTTTGTTGGTTTTGTTTTTATGAGTAGTGGATTCAGCCCCAATGCTGAAATCCTGATAAGTGTAACTCGGATTCGTTTATCCACGCAACCTGTTCACTCAGCAACAAGGCAGAAGTCGTCGTATGAAGTTTTCCAACTTTATTCAGCGTACATCAACAACTGCATACAATCGCTCAATCGCTTTTCACTTTCTTATCTCTCTCCACTGAAACGGTGCAGTACATATATATATATATATAGTCTCTCTATACTCGAGATAACGTTCGAATGTTCGAGCGTGACACAATTATAACCAATCAGAATAAACTTCGTCATCACTGTCTTACGTCATATAGCCTTATTTAGGATGGAAGCGTCTCGTAGTTACCACTAGATTTATCCGCACGCTTCGATCGATGGTAAACAACCAACTCTAGAAAATTCTCAAATAACATCGACCAACTAAAATTACCAACGTTATACAAAGCTTCTTCTAACAACAACGCAAAATCAAATCAAAGGCATATACATTCTGTTATTGAATGCTTTGCAAAACAAAACGATCGGATCTATCGTGCGCGTCTCACATGTACTATCGTGCGCGTCGCAAACGTAACAAAGTGACGTTATTCGCTATAATGAAGCAAATGGATACTGCTACGGGGAAAGGTCAGTGCCATTGCCCCTTCAAATGCCTCGTTGTAGATTACAGAGGCTGACATCACTTCCTGTGAAGGTTGGACAGTTTTGTTTAAGTGACTTTAAAATACACAGGAATTTTTAAAAAGACGAGAAGATATGGCCTCGCCATGCCCTCGCTAACGCCCCACCATGAGTCAGTTTCACGTTGAGCTCTTGGCGGTTCTGTTAGTCTGAACGACCTTTTACGCTCTGCTCGCTACGAATGACGTTAAAAGACGGGGAATGACTGTAGCATATTTAATAGCGCTGATCTTAGGCTATTGTGTAGAAGACGTCTGAGCGGCTTATAAAGCGCTGGCAGCCGTCATCAGTGACGTTTCACAAAAAGCAAAAACGCGAGATCGTCGCTTGTGTCCCTCGAAGTTTCGTTCCCCGAGTGCGGTGAATAGAGTTGACGTGGTCGTTGACGGATGTACTAGAGTCAGAGAAACTGTTTTCTGCGATTGTATCCTGCCTTGTCGATGCACCTGCTCCTGACATGTTTCACAAAACCAAGTACATGGAATTGATATTGGTCGATTAGCAAAACTGATGACTGTGTGTGTGTGTGTGTGTGTGTGTGTGTATGTCTCTCTCTCTCTCTCTATCTCTCTCTCTCTCTCTCTCTCATGTTAAGTTGGGGTTGTTTATGATGTATGATGATGATAATGTTGCAGCTGCTCCATTATTCCAGCACAGCACAGTTTTCTTGTCATGAAAACTGACCCTTAATCTTCATCACAGTTTTAGTGCTTTTGTTGTTATTGTTATGCTGTGTTGCAGCCGCTCCCCCGTTGACGTATTTTGATATAAATATTATAATCATAAAACTGGTCACCGTCTGTAGCTTGATACCGATAGCGAAGTTTTGTATTGCACTTTTGAGAATTTATGGTTGTTGTTTTGTATGCTTCTGAAGCCGTTAAATAAATAAAATAACACAATCAAATAAATAAATAACTTGTATGGTGATTTTCACAAATATGGACCGAGTCAAAAGCATGTGGATAGCTTAAACAAATAAAAAAGAAACTAGTACAAAAAAAGCTAAATAAATAAACAAACAAGAGAAATTAAATAAAGACAAAAATTACCATGAGAAACTATTTTGACATATGTTGATAGGCTCGAACGGACGTTGGAAGTTTATATAATATAATATGAAATAAAATAACATACTATACTATAACACACAGATTTTAAAAAAATAAATACAGAAAATTAGCAAGTGTGACCTTGACCAAGAATGAGAATCAAAATGTCGCTAGAAGTTGAAGAGCGCCGGAGCATCAAGAGTCTTCTCTTTGTAGTTCCTCAGTTCTTAAGCCTATATATCAGTTGAGTTATCATTGTCACGATTTTGATACATTCGCATATTATCATTCTAGCCTTGACCTTCAAAATAAGTGTCTTGTCCTAAACTCGTCTAAGTTGACCTATGATATGTTTTGGGACACTATAAAGGTTGCATGCGTCGTTACGCTAAAATACACTTTGAACTAGTTTTTCTTGCGTTATGGTGAATGGTGATGATAGTGGTGGTGATGATGATGATGATGATGATGATGATGATGATGATGATGATGATGATGATGATGATGATGATGATGATGTAACATAAGACTGAAGATTTAATCCCTTTTTATCTTTTCTTTTCTTTTTTTACTAGCCGCTTTTGGGGTTTTGAGGATTGTAAAAAATTAGCTATGTAAAAAAAACTCAGTTGCATATATGATAACAATAATAATAAATATTGTATGCAAGTTTATTCTCAAGGCGTACACAGAAGAATGCAGACAACAAAAAGGCAGCTGAAAACGTATTTTAAGTGTTGCCTCACAAGATTATGACTGTCTACACCGGGTTAAGAAAAAAACATTATTCTTTTGACGTCCGCAGACGGCTGGTTTTGATATAAGCACACTTTAGAACTAAGGTTTATGGACTTAATGGCCACACTTTACAAAAACACATTGCATGCTTCAGTATAAAGTAGACTGTTCACTAAATTTAGTTGTTGAATTTCAGCCAGACTTTGCCCTATTCATAATGCCAGTTTTACTCAAGTTCTACGGTTTAATCGGTAAACGTTATTCTAAATGTTGAGTTCGAAATTATGGGTAGACTTTGCGAAAGGGCGATGCCTGACTTTGTGTAAAATGCTCTTTTGAAGCACTTTTTTTTTAAAAGCAGAGACTTCGCACAATCAAACTGCCTGGTTAATTGCATAAGAAATAATTTCATTAAATGTCTCGGACAGTACTCTTCAGAAAATTTTAAAACAAAACGCGCAACAACTCATTCACCCCCTCCCCACCTACCCTTTACCCACCGACTCACTCCCTAGACAGTGCTTGGCGTTTGGATCGAAGCCTAGTGAAGCCCATTAGTCAATAATGGGTTTAATATGTGTTCTTCAAAACAATTGTTAGTTGGTTAGCATGTTATTAGTATATAGTGTTTCCAAACTGCTGCTTTTTTTGTGGGGGTGGAGGGTGGGGTGAGAAGGGGATGAATATGTCATATATCTCCTTTTCTTCCTCCTTCTTCTCATTCTCCTCTCTTCTTCTTTTTCTTCTTCTAAAAACAGATTTATTATTGTGCGACAGTGAAAGGGCAATGGAAGTGAGTCTCGCGGTTGGCTTCCGGTTTCCGGTGATCCATTATCATGTAAAACGTACAGCGAAGTCATCCATTTCTCTCTCTCTCTCTCTATCTCTCTCTCTCTCTCTCTCTCTCTCTCTCTCTCTCTCTCTCTCTGTCTCTCTCTCTCTGTGTCTCTCTCTCCCCCTCTCTCTCTCTCTCTCTCTCTCTCTCTCTCTCTCTCTCTCTCTCTCTCTCTCTCATGACAGCTTTTAGTGCTGGACATCTTACTGTAAAGTGCATTTATTTTAAGATGTTAAGCAATGAAAGTGTTTAGATCCGATGCATGCTAGTTTCCTCCATTTCATTTCAAGCACATCATTTGTCGTTTGGGGTTAATCATAATAATGATCAGCATCATTTGCAGCAGCAACAGCGGCCCCATCTTCATTTGCGGCAACGAAAAGAACCGCATCATCATCTCATCATCATCATCATCATCATCATCATCATCATCATCATCATCATCATCGGCATCGTGGGATGCAAATCTCCACTGATATATATATATATGTTGCCATGGCAACGTTCATGTCAACACATTGTTGATGTTTTTCGCGGTTTATACCATCTTTAATCAAATGAGGCAAATAAATATAAATTTAACAAGAAACTGGGAAAATATCTTGGTGTTGTTTTTGTGTTTACATGAACAGATTTGTTGGAAAGGACCTATCGTCTGCTTAATGATGAAACAGGAATTCGGGGTTTGAACAAAAATAAATGAAATATTATTCAAAACGTGTATTACAGGGTAATGGTGAGGGTGATTAGGAGGATACAGAGGATGAAGCCTTGAATAGCGCTGGTATCCACTGAAGTGTGTGCTTGGTACAGAAAGTGTAAGCAGAGATGAGTTATAATGTGTTTTACTTCTAGACTATAAAGAGTACAATGAAAGCATATCTTCTTCACACAGGAGATGAGTTTGACGTGCGTAGGTGTGTGGGTGTGTGTGTGTGTTCTCCGCATCGGGTTTTTATTACATTTTTAAACGTTTGATTACGTTTGGTGAAATTTGTTTACGCATTGGTTGCCAAGGTTACAAACACAATTTTGCAAGGTTTCCGTATCCCAAATGACCGTATCTGGTCGAGAAATGGTATCCTTTGTTTTGTTGTACAAGATTGCGGGAAAAACTGCAGGAAAAAAGAGAGAGAGAGAGAGAAGTCGAAGGCCTTCATACGATAATATAGCATTAGGTCCTATGCCTGTCTTACAGCTAGTCCTTGATAAACTAGAGAGAGAGAGAGAGAGAGAGAGAGAGAGAGAGAGAGAGAGAGAGAGAGAGAGAGAGAGAGAGAGAGAGAGAGAGAGAGAAAGAGAGAGAGAGAGATTTGCGCAATCTTTCTTGAATTATTTTTCACTGGCTTCACCCTGACAGTAGTAAATTACTACTTTGCTAAACAGCAGATGCACGGCTTTGTTTACATTGGACGTTAGTTTGCGACCATGAACTCGGTCTTTTCACTGGTCTCTTCTCTCCTTGATCCCCCTCACACCACAGACAACCAACAATTTAATATTTTAAGTACAATCTTACATACACATACACACACACGCACGCACCAACGCACACACACAACTAGCACAATATGTATTACTATGGCCATTACTACTACTACTACTACTACTACTACTACTATTATGATTATGATTATTATTATTATTATGATTATTATTATTATTATTATTATTATCATTCTTATTTGTTGCTGGGGTGGCATGACTAAACACGACCCAAAAACCAAAACTATTATTTCGTCTCAGAACCTAACTATTGCGTATTATAATGATGTTGTTTATGAATGTAGACCACATAATTTTATTTTGTGTTTCATGATACCGGATTTGCTTTCTTTCCTATCCTATCCTATCCTATCCCGTAACTAGGAGGTCGTTGGGGCACCACAGATGATCGTTTAACCAGCGTACTCCATCTTTCTCTGTCCTCAGCAACCCTCATGGCTTCGCTCAGTGTGAAGCCAGTCCAATCTCGAATGTTGTCCTCCCAACTCTTTTCTGCATCCCTCTTCTTCTGACTCCTTGCACCGTGGCTTGCAGGACTGTCTTTGCAAGGCCTGATGCTCTGGTGATCATACCATCGGGGTTTCTGTTTCTTCACCACTGTGAACATGCCATCGTGTTGTCCAATGGCTTATGTGATGGTCTGTCGGACTTCGTCGTTGGTGACGTGCTGGGTATAGGAAATGCCCAGACGTCTTCTGTTGCACCTCATCTCCATGCTTTGTATTCTTCGTTGTAGGTCTGTTGTGAGGGACCATGTGACGTGGGGTTTTATTGTTGCTAGGCTCTGCGCAATAGACTGCTATTACCCACTCGTCTTAGTCTATGGGGATCGCTAGTAATCTCTCTTTGACTTCACTTAATACATTTATTTGTTTAGCTCGGTCTGTGTTTAGGCTGGGGTACAGAGATAGATAGAAACATGGTAAAAGATCACTGTCGCACTAGCTTTCACAAGGCTATGAAACATATGTAATCCAGCCACTTGATAACAGTAAAAATCACACATTTATTTCCTCTACTCTATACACGATCTTCGAAGTACGAAACTAACTTAAAAGTTCAAATGTCAATGTGAATTGTTCGCTCGCTGATAGGTCTAGGCAGCTACTTTTTCATCATAGGGCACTGGATACTTTTTGCCCTAATGGTCAGAGTTCTTGAAGAGTGGACTACTGTGGTCCTTTGTTACAGTTTTAGTGCACAGTTACGAGGGGGCACAACTGAGTGGTTGAAGCGCTGCGTTGTGGTGGATTCTGTGACAAGCTGTGTTGTCGTGGAGTCTTCTCCCTGTGGTTAGACTGGTGGGCTATCTTCGCGCAATGCTGGAGATGCCTCGGCAGCCAACTTTCAGCGACGACTCGTTTTTGTTGTTCGCCGAGTTAATGCTGATCGTCTGTAACATATGATACGAAATTCTGCACAACCCCGTATAATAGGTGTGTGCCGAGCGTCTCACTGAAGGCCATAGTAGCCCTCAGTGATTAGCTCCAGATCTCTATATATAAGCGACGAACATTCTGCTAAGTCCGTGGTCCACTGGAATCTCCACTCTAATTTCCTATACATATATAAATATAAAACGTGGCTAACTACACACATAGAGAAAGAATTAATATTATAAACATTCGCTGGTACAGCCACTGGTCTGCAAGCATACATATAGGTTAAACAACAGTGGTTCTGTCAGGTATACAACATGGCGTCGGCCAGTCATGCTCGCCTCGTGGTAAGATTCTCCACGTGGTCACGCAAAATCGGACTAACAATTCACTTCTAAGCATAGCAAATTTCACACCCATAATTCAACAATAATATAAATACATCACGATGAAACAGAAGTATGTTCATTTACCTTTGTGACAATGTCAGGCCGTGGCTAACTTGATTGAATTCGAATATTCAACAAGTACTGCTTCCCTGGTCTATCAGTGGAGAGATTTCTGCTAGGACGTAGCTGTGTACTCTAGGCAGTTTAAATGTAGACTGACTCTGCTATCTCTCTGCTTGAATCAGCCAGAACTGGTTCTACGTAAGCTAGCTGTGTTCTCATTGGCTGGAAAAAATCTTACTGGCTATAAAATCGAAGCTCTATTACGTCAGCGGCGATGATGTCACTAACTGTGCGGGCGCCAAGCTACAACTGTGTTATGCATGATCACTTCTGTCGTCTGCTATAGACTAACAGTAACCTTCTAAGTCTACACTGACTAAACAAGCAAAAGCTCAAATTGTGCGGGGTAAATTGGTCCTCTTGTTACAGTCCATGTTTAGCAAGCGTATAGAAAGATGGAGATGACAATGAAGCGCAGCAGCCTTACCTTGGAACGTAGTCTTTCCAAATGGGCTTCAACCTTGTCAGGGCAGCAGTTGTTTGTGCGATCCTGGAGCTTCCTGTCAGAACCCATTGTCTGATAAAATGGCTCCTAAATATTTGAAGCTATGCATTGTGTTTAGGGATTGGCCCGTGTTGATGCCATCGGTGTTGTTGGCCATCATTTTGGGCTTCTCTGCACTTATTCCAAAGGCTCTGGAGGTGTGGTGTCAAGCCTCTGTACTAGCTGTTCACATTCAATGTCATCCGCAAAACGGAGGTTGCAGATTGCTCTTCCCCATATGCTGACTGTGCCCACGTGATCTGCCAGAGCATCTAACATGATGCGCTCCGAAGATGTTGAAGAGTGTTGGAGTGAGTATGCATCCTTGACGCACGCCGATTGTTGTTCTGAATCAGTTCCCGATGGCGCTGTTGTGGAGGACGGCACTGGTAGCCTTGTCATATAAACTTTTGAAGATTTCAATAATGTTAGGACTGATGTTGTACACTCTCATGTTTGCTTACAGAGCTGCATGCCAGACTAGGTCAAATGCGTTGTTGAAGTCTACAAACAAATGACATAGATGTTGTTGGTGCTGCAGGTATTTCTCGCAGATTATTCTGAGGTTGCAAATTTGTGCAGTGGTACTTCGCTCTGCCCTGAATCGTGCTTGCTCTTCAGCTATGATTTGTTCAGCTTGGGGTTTCCACCTGTTGAAATTTATTTTCAGGAAGACCTTGCTGGGAAGGCTGATGAGGCTGATGGTGCGGTAATTTTCACACTCCTGAAGGTTACACTTTTTGGGAAGAATGGTGACAAGCGACTGGGTCCTTGGTGTAGGCCACTCCTCACTCTGCCAGATCTTGTTACAGATAATGGTGTAGTGCGTCAATCGTTGCTTCTCCTTCTCTGCCGGTATGTTGTCCACACCTGCTGACTTCCCTTCTTCAGGGATTATACTTCTGCCTCAACTTCTTCTCGGAGAATTGGGAGGATTTCTTCTTCTTCTCTGTTCTGTGGACATTCTAGAACTGATTGGTCTCCGTTTGGTGCGTGGTTGTAAAGGTCAGTCCATCTATCCAAGACTTCTTGTTTTTCTGTAAGGCAGATGCCAGACTTGCTTTGGATCGTGGAGACCTTGGGCTGTTTCTGGTAGGCCTTCTTGCTGTTGTTCTTGTTCAGACTGTTCTCTATTTTATGGCGTTGATCTTCTATCCAATTCTCCTTTGCTGTGCGCATGCTTTTTCGGATAGCATTGTTGATTTTTCGGTATGCATCAGCTCCCTGTGAGGTTTGTTTTTCTTCCCCTTTTGCATCTCTCTTCGTTTGCTTCCTTTCATGGTCAAAATTATTCTTCAATAGCGCCTTAGTTCGTGCGTTTTAACATTTAATATTCCGCGATTTTCAAGCGAATGCAGTAAAGGGCGCTACGAGCATTTTGCCATATAATTTCCTAGTGAGTTAACTAAAGTTATGCAAAACTGATTTTTACACATTGTGAGTGATGTGTTTGTTTTGAAAAGCAGGCATGCAAGCCACCGGCGTCGGTTGTGATTTGTCAGTAGTTTGACGAATTGTCCAGTAGTTTCCTGCTGGCTTTTCTTCTTTTCTTTTTTTATATTAAATACGCGTACGTTTTATTTAGAATTTTACATTTTGTCCACATTCCTCTCGTCTTTACAACCCCTAAGGCTAGAGCAATGTTTACAACAAAAAAAACACTGAGGCCACAAGCAGCTGTCCGCGATTTGTATGAAATATATAAAAGCAACTGCGGCCAACTAGTTTTTTTAATGCCCACACTCCACCTCAAAAACCCACCTCTCACCTCTCTCTACATTACTCGCGTTTGTGACTGTGTGTCTGTGTGCGTGCGTGCGCGCGCATGTGCGCGCGGGGTTGTAGTGTGCGTGGATTTGTGCACAATCATTTAGAATGTTTTGGTCCATATTTATTGTACATCGGCGTTGAGTCATTTGGATTGATGGAGGACTACACGCTTATCTGAGTGACGAATAGAATCGGATAGTTGTTTTGGATTTAGTTTGCACTAGGCTTGATTGAGCGGTTTAGGTCTTTTGATTGAGTGCCTTGGTTAATTTAAATGAAAGATTGGGTCGATTGATGAAGCGGTTGATTTGATGGATGGTTGTCTAGGAAACATGGAATGCGCAAAAAATATATTTGATCTTGTTCAAATCTTTTATTGAGTACACAAATACTTGCGGAAATATATTTATGTTGGATAAATAAAATCTGTTTTGGAGACTTGAGTGTGCTATTTGTCGCCTTCTAACCCAAAGAGCTGCTCAAGGGAGGACAATCCATTAAGAACAGATCTAGGTCAGCATACAGAAAATTTGCGCCATGGACCTTTGACCCAATTCCGCCGCTAGAATTAGGTTTTAGGAATCCTGGGCAAGATTTAACAAACGGTGTCCGCCTAAATACTGCATAATTAAAGAGGTTCGCTTGAACTAATTCAAAGCCTGAATAACTTCTGGAATAAGTTGAATTACGTGTCGTCGCTGATGAGAACGTCCCACGGGCGTTCCATCGAAATTTTGCTTAAATGTGCTCGTACTTGTGCGTGTGTGGGTGTGTGTGTGTGTGTGTGTGCATGTGTGTGTATTGTCTTGCCTTGCCTTGTCTTGTTTTGTGTTGTGTTCCCGTAAGCGCCCACAATCACACATGATTACACTGGCAATTGAAAAAGTGCTTGGGCATGTTTCACCCACATACCATTCTCCCAATCCATAGACACTGCACTTAAGACAGTCTGGAATAATGAAAGGGTGTTGGGGGGGAGGGAGGGGGGAGAAGTGGGTTATATCGGTGGTAGTGAATGTCTATTCTATTCTATGTGTGTGTTTCGGCTTGCGCGTGTGTCTCTGTGTGTGTGTGTGTGTGTGTGTGTGTGTGTGTGTGTGACCTTCACGAAGTTGTGATTTATGACAGATGCACTCTGGCATCGTTTGTTTCATGGCGGAAATCTTTTCTCCAGCATACATAATTAATTGTATGACAGTTTACATCTTAAGTAAGTTGAATAACTTGAAGTAATGAATATTACACGTTGCATAGTTTATTTTTGCACGGAAACTCTCTGTCTCTCTCTCGCTCTCTTTCTCTTTCTCTCTCTCTCTCTCTCTCTCTCTCTCTCTCTCTCTCTCTCTCTCTCTCTCTCTCCTTCTCTCTTTCTTTCTCTCTTTCTCTCTCCCTCTGCAGTAATATAGATGCCTTACACGGTCAGTAGTAGTGATGTATTACGGCTGTTTATTAATATGCATGTCCGCAGCATTAATTTGAGTCGCATCAAATGGGAGGAAAGGCGAGAGATGTTATTGCTTGTATACCTAATGAATATTTGCTTAATTATTAATTCAAAGGCCCCAATTCGAAGGCTTTGTTTACTTTTGGCGAAAACGAGTTTAGATCTAAATTTGATCAAACCAACCGCTTAAGTTTGGGTTTTGAGAGGGAGTGCTTTCCCCTGTTTGTTTTGTATCTGAGAGTATGACAAACTTTTGATTCTGTATGTTGGTGCAGATCGCCGCGGTTTGATCCAGATGTTTTGGGGATATAGCATCCAATAATTAGTAGTTGTAGTGGTAGTAGTTCCAGCGTGCTAGCTGGCGAACTATTGTTTTTGGCTTTTCTCTTAACTAACGGATGGATTTGTTTGAAACGTTGCAGCTGTTATGGCTGTTATTTTGTTGTTCAATTAACTCATCCTAGCCATTCCTGTTGGCGCTAAGATGTGGAGAAAGGTTAATACCTAACTCTATTTTTTCCCCTTCACTTTTTCTATTGCAGCCAGTGAGTGCATCTTGTGAGACGGCGGTTTATCTTTTATGACATTGTTTTTCTCACTTGCCCAGCGTGATAGCGTTCGCCTTTTTAACATCCGTCGCATAGCTGCTGCCGTCTTCAATTTGTCTGAATGTTTGTCAGCACTCGTTTTGTACAACAGTAGGAGGGAAAGAAAGTATAATTCAAGTGCTCCCAATGAAGATTTGTAATTCCTCTTTCTGCATGGGCCTCCAGTGTTTGTTCAGGAGTCAAGTCTAGGTGCTGTACCGTCTTCACGGGAGTTTTTTTTTTTAAATCTGTAGGCTTGTATAGGCTTGAAGAAGACAGCGCGGAATGTTTCCAAATACCGACAGTTACAGAATTTAAATTTTTTGAATTATTCCAGATATGTAGCGATAATTGGATAATATCTGCTTAAAATCAAAGAACGTATTTTTTCTAGTCAGGTTGCTTATCTTCCCGTCTGCTTACTTTCAAGTAAGCCTACTGCTTGCCTTGAAACCCTGGCGGAGGACCTTAGAATTTCTTTGAGAATCATATTTTATTTCAGTCTTAAAACAAAAACAGTGTCTTATAATGCTTACACAGAGACCTTTTTTTTAAAATTTAAAACCAAACAACAGTGTCTCTCGCATTGTAACCCCCGCCCGCCAACACCCACCACTCTCTCGTTCACATTTAAAACTTGCCCATACATACACGCACTCTAAAGCAGAAGAAAGAATATGACTTTCCATGCATCCAGCAATACCAGTGGCCAAGTGGGCTAAGGCGGTACTAACTTGCCTTGTCCACAAGCCAGAAACCAATGGCGCTTGACAGGTGTGGGTTCGATCCAGCATCTGGGCGTTATTTTTCTCCGAATAATATTTACTATCGACTCGGGCAACGTCTCGGGGGTTTTCTCCGGGTACTCCGGTTTGCTCCCCCAGCAAAAATTTCAAAAATCACAAATAATGTTAGGTAGGTTGGGTTTGGGCGCGCCACAGGCTGCGACTACGCCTTCCCCAGGGGAGGCGGCCCAGATTTTCCCGATAGAAAGGGATAATAAATTGCAACCAAAAAAAAAAAAATAATAACATCCGTCTATAAAATTTACTTACAAAGTCGTCTTTCGGCAGCACAAACATTGAATGTAAAATGTACAATATGTTTAAAAGAATGGCATATACAAAAACATTAATGGTGGAAACATGTATATAAGGATAAAACAGGCACACCAACACCCCTCACCAACTCATTCTTGCTGTACACCCCCCCCCCCCCCCTCCACACCACCAGTACCAACGCAGACTGATTCTGTTTAATAACGGTACATAACCGGTTGCTTTGTCTTGATGACGTCAGCACTTATTGGTGGTGTAGGTGGGGGAGGGGGGAAGCGAAAGGGGAAGGGTGGGAGGAAGAAAACACAACATTAAACAAATAGCTTAACTCGCACAAGCACCAGCTACCTTACGCCCACCCCCATCTCCCACCCCTCCCCAACCACCTCCACCCCCCGCCATAAAAAATACTGTTTGCTGCAAGTATGAGTGAAAGAAACACGTAAGGGGTCAAAGATTACTGGTCGGCACATCAATTTTGCTGTCTTAAATGATTATCAGCACTCGTTCTGTGAGAAAGGTCAGGGTGGAGAACTCTCCGCGAATCCGCGGATTTCCGCGGAAGGCATTTGCATTTCCGAGAAAAAAATATTGAGTTCCGAGTGTGAGAAGCAGGGGAAGGAGGGGGGCCACCCTTTACTGGGCATAACGTCCAAAAGCGGCCGAAGGTCTACACAGGCAAAACGTCCAAAAGCGTCCGTATCAACCACGTGATTATATTCTCGCGTTGTTTGAAAGATTGCGAGACTTCCGGCAATTGACTTCCGGTTTTTCCTGTTGTGAAAACATTTGACTGCATTTCCACAAGTTTTCTCTGTGAGGCGTCCGTTTTTTCAATTTTTTTTTCAAATTTTCTTGTGTGTGTGCCTAAAAGGGATGGTTTGGATTCTTCGACTGATGAAGGGGACGGAAAACGATGCTTAACGTCCTATTGCATGAGCGTTAAGGACGATCACCACGTCGCCACCCTGACAACAATGACCATCATCATCATATCAAAATTGAGATCCAACGGATCTTCATAATTGATGATGAAGGGGAGTTTACAGGCTTCCATTTATCAGACATTAAAATGAGAGAAATGGACTTGGAGTCGGAGGAAGAGATCGGTACTGACATTAGACAATTACTGAATTAGTGTCGGTAGTGTGCATGCATACGATCTTTCAGACTGGCATGAAAGTGAAGAAGAGGGGGCTTGTTTGGACATTTTACAACTTTTTTGGGGGGTATACACATGGAGTAATAAAAAAGAGGACATGACAAGAGAAGTATAAAAAGGTAGATAATCAAAAGAGAATTTATTTCTGTTCATTTTGCATTTTATTTCATTTAAATCTATACACTAGTCATAATACCTAAGATGTAGTGTTTTTACTAACGTACCCCTAAATATCTCTAAAATTATAAAAATTCTTGCCTGTTTACAGCTAAAAAATAGACAAACGTGTGCCCAGTAAAATTGAAAATGTGGAGTTTGTGTGTAACAGTGGTAGACCTCAAACTTTGTTAGGCCTACAAATCAAGATTCTTAACGTTTTTGAAAGACATGTGCATAAAACATTCTTTTCTTTGTTTTTGTTTCTATTCATGTTTACTTTTTGCTTTCATGAGAGGCCCTAAATTACTTTCAAATTTGCATAAATTCATTTTCTTCCAAGGGGCGAATACCGGGGCTTGGCCCCTGGGCCCCGGCCGGACTTCAGAGATTTCTTGATTCAGTTGTTCTCCACCCTGAAAGGTGCTGAATGACGTCAATACGGACAGTGGTGTCAAAGGTCGCCGGTGGTCATCATCCTGAACAGCCGATCCTATAAGAGGCACACAAAAAAACCGCCCCAAAAAAATTTTGATTTAATGGCGAGAGCGCCTTCTCGGACATTGAAAACTTGTTTGGATGGTCTGGATAACCATCCTTTTGTTTCTTAACGTTAAATTTCATTTAGATAAAATGAATCATCAGCAAGGCCGACCTGCTTTGGATCGTTGGTTACTTGTCTCCGTTCTTGATGTGACCACATGCTTCTGGATCTACAGAAGTAGTCGAGACTAACTGATGACAAAAACTTCATTTTTGGACTTGTTAACTTCCATCCAGGAACATATTTCCCATATTTTTTGAAAATTCTGTTTTTAAATGTAATATTAATTTTCTGGATTGAGTGGCGGAAGGTTTAATTTTGCCCCATCCACCCATCCATTCCCTCCCCCCACTCACGAAATAAATTGCACGTATTGTATCGACTACGGCAGGTTGTATTTGTATTAAACCATTTGCCGTTTAATTTTATTTCTTAGGTAGGTGTGTGTGTGTGGTTGTGTGTGTGTTTCCCCCATTTGTGTGTGGGTAGGTGTGATTCATCATTTCAGTTAATAAATGTTTGCATTTGTTCGCTGTGACCCAGTGCCATTTAGTCCATTTGGAGGGATAGTTTTGCATAATTATCCCAAATGCACATTTCGTATCAAAGAGTTTGGCTAGATCAAAAGACTGTAAATAGACCAAGAATTTCCGTTCGTCCTGTTTGGCAAAGCTAAACAAATGTTTAATAGTTACTATCAAGATGTCCGCATTAACTATTCTTTTCAAATGAAAGCAGTGATATTGGTGCAACTCTGTTGAATTAATGTCCACATGTTTGTGTTGAATCGATGTTGTTTCACTGATGGTAACACATATGCATCTCCCTCAAAACGAATGGGAGTGAGTTTCATGAGTTGGGGAAATGGGATAGGTAGATGGAAAGAAACTCAAGACTAACCATGCAATGATAAAATAGCTATTTATTTATACTATATAAAACCCCAATCAACCAATTAATGAACCTTATGGCACCTAAATAAAAATGGCGAAAGATAAGAGTGCACAGTTTTTGCCTCGGACGTTTGGATGCACTGTTTACTTCATTTTGGAAATGTCCTCTGTGTTTTGTGTTTGTGTGTGTGTGTGTGTGTGTGTGTGTGTGTGTGAGAGAGAGAGAGAGAGAGACAGACAGACAGACAGACAGACAGATTGCTTGTGCCCATCCTCTGTGTGTGCGTGCATCTTCTAACCCTCGATGTAACGACATTTTGTCTCTGACGTAGACTACGATCGGCGGAAGGAGATGCTTCGATAAGCACGGCTGCACCTCGTGCTCACGTTCTCTGCTGCTCCGCCATTGATTAACCCTATTATATATATTGTGGAAATCTTTCACTCAAAGTGTCTCGCCAGGAGATCTTGATAGGTTCTTTGTGCGGGGTCAACATTAATATTTTCTTCCTTTGTCATTCGTAGGAAAATTGTTTCTGCAAATAATGACCTATAATGTCATGGTTTATTTCTGTGCCATGTGTTGGTCTTTTGTTAAGACATTAGAGGTATAATGGCCCTATTTTCTTCACACTCAAATAGTCGTTCGAGTTTGGTTAATCGATCTATCCATTTGAAAATTATTTCCGTTAATACTTGCACGTTGTCATAGTTCATTTCCGTTTCTTTGTTTGCACTCGTGTTTGTTCTTGCTGAGACGCAAGGCTTTCGGTGGTGCTATTTTCAGCCTTCTTTAATAATTCTTTTAAATTGTTGGTCTATGTATCTCCCAATATAGACACTAGTTTCAGAGGACCTTAGTCAACATCGGTCCATCGTTGGATTCTTCTAGTATGCAAATGCGACCTCAAATGTCTGTCGCCCACTTTTCGTTAGCAAAATTCAGCTTCCGTCATCTGCAAAACAGATGTTGTAAATGTCAATATTTTGGTGTGGATTTTATGCAAATTGTATAGGTTTCTAATCCGTTCTGATGTTGCGGAGGGAGACGGAAATGATCATCGGAGGAAGCCGACCTGAATATGAAATTACATGTGTGAACTATTGATTATCTGTGCGTGGACAAGACATGGTGGGGCAAAGTTCTTTGCATGTAACTATGTAGTTCGTTTGTCCGGAGCGGGCACGCGAAGTGCGTGTGTGATTCTGCACATTGGGTTCAGACTGCAATCGACGGAAACGGCAAGGGCAGAATAGTCTTAAGACGGTATGTGCAATCAGCTTCTTGGTCCTATCCTATATCCTATCGTATCCCGTTACTCGAAAGTCGTTTGGGCTCCACAGATGATCGTTTAACCAGCGTACATTATCTTTCTCTGTTCTCAGCAACCCTCATGGCTTCGCTCAGTGTCAAGCCAGTCCATTCTCGAATGTTGTCCTCCCACCTCTTTTTTTTATCTCCCTCTTCTTCTGCCTCCTTGCACCGTGCCTTGAAGGATGGTCTTTGCAAGGCCTGATGATCTGGTGACGTGGACATACCATCGGAGTTGTCGTTTCTTCACCACTGTGAGCGTTCAATGGCTTGTGTGATGGTCTGTCGGACTTCGTCGTTGGTAATGTGCTGGGTATAGGAAATGCCCAGAAGTCTTCTGTAGCACCTTATCTCCATGCTTTGTATTCTTCGTTGTAGATCTGCTATGAGGGTCCATGTTTCGCAAGCGTATAGAAATATGGAGATGACAAGGGCTCGCAGCACCCTAACCTTGGAATGTAGACTAATGGTCGTGTTTTATTTCCAAATGGGCATCAACCTTGTCAGGGCCGAAGTTGTTTGTGCGATCCTGGAGAGGACTTCCTGTCGGGATCCATTGTCTGATCCAATGGTTCCTAAATATTTGAAGCAATGCACTGTATTGAGGGATTGGCGTTGGAATTTGATGTTTATGTTGATGCCATTGGTGTTGTTGGTCATCATTTTGGTCTTCTCTGCACTTATTTCCATTCCTTCAGGCTCTGGAGGTGGTGTCAAGCCTCTGTACCAGCTGTTCAAGTTCTTGTTCCTCTCCAGCCAATCCAACAATGGCATCCGCAAAACAGAGGATGGAGATTGTCCTACCTCCTATGCTGACAGTGCCTTCGTGATTTGCAAAGGCATCTGACATGAGGCGCTCTAGGAAGATGTTGAAGAGTGTTGGAGAGAATAAGCATCATTGACGCACACCGATTGTTGTTTTAAACCAGTTCCCGATAGCGCTGTTGTAGAGGACTGCACTGGTAGCCTTGTCGTACAGGCTTTTGATGACTTCAATAATTTTAGGGCTGATGTTGTACACTCTCATGGTTGCCCACAGAGATGCATGCCAGACTCGATCGAACGCCTTCTTGAAGTCTACAATCACATGATGATGATGATGTTGTTGGTGCTATAGGTATTTCTCCCAGATTATTCTGAGGTTGAAAATCTGTTCAGTGGTACTTCGCCCTGCCCTGAATCGTGCTTGTTCTTCAGCTATGATTTGTTCAGCTTGGGGTTTCTACCTGATGAGTATAATTTTGAGTAGGACCTTGCTGGGATGGCTGATGAGGCTGATGGTGCCGTAATTTTCACACTCATGAAGTTTACCTTTTTTGGGAAGAGTGATGACAAGTGACTGGGTCCATGGTGTAGGCCACTCCCCACTCTGCCAGATTTTGTTACAGATAATGGTGAAGGCGTCAATCTCGCTTCTCCTCCTGCTTGAAGCAGTTCCGCGAGTATAATGTCCACTCCCGCTGACTTCCCTTTTCTCAGCGATGGCACTGCTGCCTCAACTTCTTCTCGGAGAATTGTGAGGATTTCTTCTTCTTCTCTGTTCTCGGGACAGTCTAGAACTGACTGGTCTCCATTTGGTGTGTGGTTGTAAAGGTCAGAGCAGTACTCTGTCCATCTGTCCAAGACTTCTTGTTCTTCTGTAAGGCATACTTGCTTTGGATCGTGGAGACCTTGGGCTGTACTCTGAAACATATTTGTTGCATATTCGCGTCGCTGTCATTTTTTAATTCCAGTTTGCTCGTTTTGAAATACGACCAAGGAACAACATTTTAAAAATGAAGAAATCTCCGCAGATTGTCTGCGATTGAGGGCTGAATCCGGTAGGTCGGATTGTAAAAGCAAGGAAACTGCGTGATTGGTAAGGTTACGGATTAGTCCAGAAACAAAAGAACTGCTTTAGCAGAGATGGCGGATGACGTAGGTGACGCAAACAACTGTGCAAATAATATGTATAACAACTGCAGTTGTGAAAACGTATTAAATAGAAAGCGAAACATTCGTGTTTGCACTAACCTCATGCTTTTTTTTACTGTAAGGTTCTTTAAGTAGTACTGGTCCATGGCTGATGACCTAGGTGACGCGAGCAACCTTAAGGGTATACATCTAAAGAACAGGTGGAAGACAGGCTTTGGGTGGTGCGACAGCTAAGTGACCCAGGCACAAGCTCATGCTAAGCAATAACCAAGGCAATAGCGTAGAACAGGCCCTGGAGTCCCGTCAACTAGCTGTGAATGGGTATGTTTACCTTGTAGTTGAAAGCAGGTAGAGCGTTCGCCTGGCACACCGATGACCCAGGTTCGAATCCTGTGGTGGGCGATATAAAATGTGGCCATTTTCACTGTCCATTTTAGCAGTATGATTGCTTTGGTGGTTCAGTGTTAATTCAGGTCCCTACCCCTCTTTCCCTGGGATGGTTATCCCCGTCTGCCAAATCGCCAATGGTTGGTGTAGACGTTAAACCTTAATGTTCATTCAAAGCAGACAGTCCTCGTAATATAGGTGATAATTTATTGGTACAGGCTTTGTATAAAATACTTCATTTGGTGTTACTGAGTCAAGTCACCACGACGACGTAACGCTTCGCCAGCAATCCTTTGCTACCCAGTATGATCTGGCACTTGGCTCGCTTAGAATCTGCAAAGGTTAAAAGCAGCTGAAACTGACAAACATCGATCATCTACACATAATACACAGGCATCTCTCTCTTGGTCCACAAGAACATTCTAGCCACTGTCATGGGTTGCCGCCCAGTCTGCTGTCACGTGGGGTTTATGGGCTCTGCACAATGGAATTATGGACCCTCACGTTTATTCGGTGGGAACTGCTAGTAAGTCACCCTATGAATTACTTTAATAAATTTATTTGTTTAGCTCGTTCTGTGTTAAGGTTGGGGTACAGAAATAGATAGAAAAATGGTAAGAGATTACTGTCACACTAGCTTTCACACGGCTATGAATCATATGTAGACCAGCCACTTGATAACAGTTAAAATCACACATTTATTTCTTCTACTCTATACAAGATTCTCTAAGTACTAATCTAACTTAAAAAGTCTCTTTCAATGCTAATAGTTCGATCGCTGATAGTCTAGGCAGCTGTTATATCTTCCTCGGGCACTTTGCTAGTATATTTCATGTAGATTTGGACTACTGTGGTCCGTTTTACAGTTTCTGACGAGTTGGACTACTGTGGTCCTGTTATGATCAGTTTAAGTGCACCTTTGTCGATTACACTTAACTTTCTGATGGTGCGGTCGAAGTCCTTCTGTGAGGTAGCTTCTGGTACACCTTTGTAGTTGTGTAGTTGGGTTCCCTTGCCACGCTGTGGGGTCTGACAGGGTGTCTTTCAAGGTAGCTCTTTCCGACTTGTGTGGTAGAGGTTCCTCACCCAACTAGTCGTTTCTGTGGAGTGGGGTGCACAGGATAGCTCGCCTGCTCGTCTGTAATATAAGAGACGAAATTCTGCACAACCCTGAATAATCGGTTTGTGCAGAGCGTCTCACTGAAAGCCAAAGTAGCCCTCAGTGATAGCTCCACATCTCTATACATAAGCGACGAACATTCTGCTACTTCCGGGGTCCACTGGAATCTCACTCTAAATTCCTATACATACATAAATATAAATCGTGTCTAACTATACACATACAGAATTAATAATAATATAAACATTCAGTGGTACAGCCACTGGTCTGCAAACATACATATAAGTTAAACAACAGTGGTTCCGTACGGGATACAACATGGCGGCGCAACCGGTCGTGTTTCGCCTCGTGCTCGGCTCTTCCACGTGGTACGGCAAATTCGGATTAACAATTCACATTTATGCATAGCAAATTCCACAAACATAATTTCAACAATAATATAAATATATCACGATGAAACAGAAGGGTGTTCATTTACCTGTTTGACAAGTTCAGGCCCGTGATGACTTGAGAGAATTCTAAGATTCTAAGTCCTGCTTCCTGGTCTATGAGTGTAGAGATTTCTCTAGCTGTGGAGATGTTGACTCTACCTCGTCTCACACACGACTGATTCAAACTGTCTTAGGTTTTGACACATTCAAAACTGCTCTACCCACTGAGCCTGCTCTGATTGGTTAAAACGGTCCGATTCAAAGCTCAAGTGCTGAGTCACTGCGATGTGGGTCGGGCTCGCGGTGTGTGGTCTGCTGTGTAATTTAATTGCTGCTGTGTAATAGTCTAACTTCTCTACTGTTACAAAGACTACACATGGCTAAATAGTAAACAAGCAGAGTTAAGACTAGCCAGTTCATGACAGGCTCCCTCAACTGAAAAAAGGCGATGACTACTGGATTCGACCTTTTTCTACTACAGAGCCTAGTTTAACACTGCACTATCCTAGGGTCCTATTTACAAACTAATTAAGTTGCTCTACCTGAGCTGCAATGCTGTGCCAGGTAGCTATGGACACTAGTGACAGGGTTTTATTGGGCGGGGACGAATTCTGGTGCTGTGGCCCTTAGTTGTGTTGGGTGGGCGACAGCTGCTGTGTCCTCCACGAGATGGCGACTGAGGTAGTCGGCTCCGTGGTTCTCTTTGCCGGGGATGTACTCGATTTGGAATGAGTATGCCTGAAGGGTGAGTGCCCATCGCATCAGGCGAGAGTTCAAAGACTTGGAGGCTGCCAGGAACGATAGTGGTTGGTGGTCCACCTGAACTGTGAAGTGGGTCCCATACAGGTAGAGTTGAAATTTCTGTATGGCCCAGACTAGTCCAAGACATTCTTTCTCCGACGTGGCGTAGTGGGTCTCGGCGGGTTTCAATTTTCTGCTGGCGTAGGCGACAGGGAATAGCGTCTCTGCATTCTTGGGGTCGCGCTGTAGCAGTACTGCTCCGAGGCCTAAGTCGCTTGCGTCGGTGCGAAGAACGAATGCCTGAGTCAAATCGGGTAGGTGGAGTACTGGCGCCGATGTCATTCTGTCCTTGAGTGTTTGGAATGCTGTCTCGCATTCCGCTGTCCATACGACTTTGTCCGGGGCGATTTTCCGGGTTCCATTTGTCAGTGGTACGGCGATGCTGTTGTAGTTGGGGATGAACTTCTGGTAGAAGCCGCAGAGTCCTAGAAATGACTGCACTTCCTTCTTTGTCTTGGGCCTAGGAGCGTCGAGTAGGCGTTTCACTGTCTTTTCTACCGGTCGCAGGCTTCCTTGACTGATGGTGTGTCCCAGAAATTCTAGTTCTGTGAATCCAATCTGACATTTGGTGGGTCTTGCCGTCAATCCCGTGTCTCTGAGGCGGGCGAGTAGTTGTTGTAGGAGCGTGACATGTTCCTCCCACGTAGGTGTTGCGATGAGGATGTCGTCCATAAACGAATGTAGGTGCTCGCTGCTCAGGGGTGCCAGAAGTTTTCGCATCATGGCGCTGAAGATGCTGGGTGCGTTGTGGAGTCCGAATGGAAGTACATTGAATTCGAAGTGTCCTTCCATAGTGCTAAACGCTAGGTACTTTCGGACTTTTGGTTGCACTGGTATCTGGTAGTATCCTTTGCTGAGGTCGATGCGTGAGAAGTACTTCGCTCGCTGTAGCTTGGCAAATAGGTCTGTCTGGTCCGGGAGTGGCTCTGGCTGGAACTGCGTTACCGCATTCAGTAGTCTGAAGTCGATGCACAGTCGATGCTCTCCGTTGGGTTTTCGCAACAATACCGTGCCTGCGCTGTAGGGTGAGGTAGACTCTGAGATGATTCCGGCTGCCAGTAAGGTGTCTATCTCTTCCTTGATGGCTCGCTGCTGCGACAGTGGCATCGGGTAGAGCTTCTGGCGGACGGGTGTTGGGTCGGTCACCGTTAAGGTTACTTCGACGAGGTCTGTCCTCCCTGGTCGGTCTGTGAGCACAGTCTGA
Source organism: Oncomelania hupensis (assembly GCA_036898135.1). Taxonomy (NCBI): domain Eukaryota; kingdom Metazoa; phylum Mollusca; class Gastropoda; order Littorinimorpha; family Pomatiopsidae; genus Oncomelania; species Oncomelania hupensis. The sequence goes on along the minus strand of JBAHVR010000406.1, from coordinate 91,405 downwards.
TGTTGTCGAATGACCTGTAGTACTTGCTGTTGCTGTTTAGCGGCTAGGTCTCCGTTGAGTATCACGTCTTTGTAGGTTTCTTTGGAGTGCAGGGGATACTCTACTGCTTTGGTCTTGATGCTTTCTCCTTCTTCCGCGATGGCGATGGCTAACAAGTTGTGAGTGCTGGGGGTCGCTGGTCTGTCCGTATACTTCTTGAGGAGATTGATGTGGTGGTATCGGGTTCTCCCGTTCACCTCTACTTGGTAGACTGTCTTGGATTTCTTGGCAGTCACCCGGTACGGTCCTCTCCAAGCGATGTCCAGCTTGTTGGTTCCACTTGGAAGTAAGAGTAGCACTTGATCGCCGACTTGCAGTTCTCGGTCCTTCGCGTGGCGGTTGTAGTACTTCGCCTGACGGGCTCTTGCCTTCATCAGTGCTTCACCAGCTTTCTTCCACGTTGCTTTGAGGGTTTCCTGCAGGTCTGCGACGTACTTGGTGGCACCTCTTGGTGTGTCGTCTATCTTGGCCTCCGTCCAACTTCTGCGTAGGGCTTCTAGCGGTCCTGCTAGAGGTCTGCCGAATAGCAAGGTTGACGGGGTGTAGCCTGTGGCTGCATGGGGCGTTTCTCGGTATGCGAACAGTGCCGCATTCACGTAGGTGTCCCACGCTTCTGGATTGTCGTCGGCGACTTTCCTGAGGATGGTGAGAAGGGTTCCATTCAGTCTTTCTACTTGTCCGTTGCTGGCTGGGTGGTATGGTGGTGTGCGAATGTGATGAACTTGTATCAACTCGAACACGTCTTGCATCAGGCGGCCGGTGAACTGAGATCCGTTGTCCGTTCTAATGCTGTCCGGGAATCCGACTCTGGTAAAGATGGCGATGAGTGCATCTGCAATCTTCTTGGTGTCGATCGCTGGCAACGGGACTGCTTCGCACCACATCGTACATGCGTCGACGAGTGTGAGTAGAAATCTGTTCCGCTTCTTGGTCATGGGCAGTGGTCCTACTATGTCTACTGAGACTTGCTGAAATGGCCCGCCGACTACTACCGATGGTCCTAAGGTAACTGGTACGGTGTGATGTCGCGGGGAATATCGTTGACATTGGTGGCAAGATTTCACGTAGCGCTTAACATCCTCCGTGATTCCTGGCCAAAAGTAGTGTGCGCTGATCCTCTGCACTGTGGCTCCAATTCCCATGTGTCCGCTGAGTGGCATGCTGTGGCCTAATTCTAGTACTTGGGCTCGAAGGGTGGCTGGTAGTACTAGTTGGGTGTGATCTCCATCTCCTTGTCGATGTAGAACTCCCTCTTCCATGTAGAAGTCTCCCTTGTGCGGGGGTGCGTGCGCCTTGGGTAGCTTCTGGAAGCACTTCGCTATCGAGGTGTCTTCTTTCTGTGCTGTTTTGATCTCTTCGAGTCCTGGGTTCGGAGCGAACTCGGGCTGGGGTGGTTGGGTTTTAGCTTGGGCCCTGGTTTGCACTGCAGCTATCTCTACAGTTTTGGGGGGCGTGCCTAAGAACACATACCTACAACCTAGCACTAGATCATACAGGGGTTTCTGTAAAACAGCTGCTTGGATTCGTCCTGTGACGTACCTACTCTCTACTTCTATCCAAGCTATTGGGCAAGTAGTCGTCGGTTTCGTCAAGTCTGCTCCTTGTAAGTCGACTGTCTTGTCTGTCAAGTCCGCGCGCGATACAAGAGATTCGCTAACTATCGCGTCGTATGATAGACCTGTGTCATACAGACAGTTCGCTTCTTTTCCGTTGACCTTGACCGTGTCTGTCACCGATGGGTGATCTCCGATTGTGTGTGGCTTGTTACCGCTACTTTGAGTTAGAACTCTGTGCGCTGGCCGGCTTTCGCGCTCTTCCCTACGTTGTGCGGCCAACTTGAAACATTCTGCGGTGGAGTGATTGTTTCTGTTGCAGAACGAACAATACCGTCTCTGTTCTGCGGGACCTCTTTTCCCGAATTCCGCGTTGGGTCCTTTATTTTGCCCAGGTCTGGGGTTATTCGGCTTATTCGCGGTGCGCTCTTCCCGGTTAGGGCTTCGTTTCTGTGCCTCTTTCCCGTTAGGCTTTAGGTCTCGCCTGAAGCTCTTGGCTTCTCCGTGGGCGGCCACGTACCTATCTGCGACCTTGACCAGATCTTCCAGTCTTTCCGCGCCCTGCTCTACTGAGAATGTTCTCAGCTCGGGGGTCATGGTTTCCCGAAGCTGTTCCCATACTAACAGTTCTGTCAGTCCATCATACGTTTTAGCCGTGGCTGACTGGCTAATCCACTTATCCAGCATTGTGGACAACCGATCCGCGAACTGCGCATGGCTCTCTCCTTTCACCCTCCGATTGGTGCGGAACTTTTGCCGGTAGCATTCTCCTGTTAGTTCGAATCCCGTTAGGAGTGCCTCTTTTACCTTGTGATAGTCAGTCACTCTGTCAGTCGGTAGCTTACTGTAGATGTCATAAGCCTTTCCTCTAAGCCCTTGACTAAGCTTAAAAGACCAATGAGTGGGATCTAGTTTGTACTCTGTTGCTAGACGCTCAAACCTAGTCAGATAGAGATCTAGACCTTCTTCTCTCTCATTGAATGTTCCCAGTGGAAATGACATTCCTTGTACGGGGTTGGATGCTACCTCTAGCTGATCTGAGTGGGGAGGGGTTGAGGAAGAACTTGAAGCTCCTGATCCCAATCTTCTTAGCTCTAACTCATGCTGTCTTTCTTTTTCCTTTTCTTCCCTCTCTTTTTCTTTTTCTGCCCTTTCTTTTTCTTTTTCTGCCCGCTCATACTCCCATCTCCTAACTTCTGCTTCTCTCTCTGCTGCTAATGCTGCCTTCTTCTGTTCTCCTTCTAATTCTAATTTCTTCTGTTCTCTTGCTGCTTCTAACTCTGCTTTCTTTTGCTCTGCTTCTAATGCTAGTTTCTTCTGCTCTGCTTCTAATGCTAGTTTCTTCTGCTCTGCTTCTAGTTCTGCTTTTTTCTGTTCTCTCTCTGCAGCTCTCTCTGCCGCTTCGAGTTTCTTCGCCTCTCTCTCTGCTGCTCTCTCTGCCTTAGCCTCCTGTTTCTCTACCTCTGCATTGATATACGCAATTAGGTCTCCCCCTGCTAAGTGTAAAGCTTCCCCTAATTCCTTGAAGCGCAATCTCAAGGCCACTGGGTCCGACATTGTCAAACGTGTCTATGAACAACCTCTGAATCAAGTGGAATACCAAAACACTAGCAATATTGCAAACCAATAACAACAATGCAATTACCATAAAATTCGTAATCAATAATAGAATAAAACAAGAGTCAAATGGCATACAACAGTTATTTAAGCAAAACCTGCAAAAGAACAATGCAACATACAGGCACAAAAATAATTGAAGCAAAAAAGTTTTTAAGTAAAGAATAGTGCACCCAACTGATCAGTGTTATACCCTTACACTATTCTAAGTTATTCTACTTCTACTGTTATCTAATTTTATTGTACTTAGATCCGGTTATACCCAATTCCTATTACACAGATCCTAGCTAGGCTCGCCAATTAAAGTGTCACGTGGGGTTTATGGGCTCTGCACAATGGAATTATGGACCCTCACGTTTATTCGGTGGGAACTGCTAGTAAGTCACCCTATGAATTACTTTAATAAATTTATTTGTTTAGCTCGTTCTGTGTTAAGGTTGGGGTACAGAAATAGATAGAAAAATGGTAAGAGATTACTGTCACACTAGCTTTCACACGGCTATGAATCATATGTAGACCAGCCACTTGATAACAGTTAAAATCACACATTTATTTCTTCTACTCTATACAAGATTCTCTAAGTACTAATCTAACTTAAAAAGTCTCTTTCAATGCTAATAGTTCGATCGCTGATAGTCTAGGCAGCTGTTATATCTTCCTCGGGCACTTTGCTAGTATATTTCATGTAGATTTGGACTACTGTGGTCCGTTTTACAGTTTCTGACGAGTTGGACTACTGTGGTCCTGTTATGATCAGTTTAAGTGCACCTTTGTCGATTACACTTAACTTTCTGATGGTGCGGTCGAAGTCCTTCTGTGAGGTAGCTTCTGGTACACCTTTGTAGTTGTGTAGTTGGGTTCCCTTGCCACGCTGTGGGGTCTGACAGGGTGTCTTTCAAGGTAGCTCTTTCCGACTTGTGCGGTAGAGGTTCCTCACCCAACTAGTCGTTTCTGTGGAGTGGGGTGCACAGGATAGCTCGCCTGCTCGTCTGTAATATAAGAGACGAAATTCTGCACAACCCTGAATAATCGGTTTGTGCAGAGCGTCTCACTGAAAGCCAAAGTAGCCCTCAGTGATAGCTCCACATCTCTATACATAAGCGACGAACATTCTGCTACTTCCGGGGTCCACTGGAATCTCACTCTAAATTCCTATACATACATAAATATAAATCGTGTCTAACTATACACATACAGAATTAATAATAATATAAACATTCAGTGGTACAGCCACTGGTCTGCAAACATACATATAAGTTAAACAACAGTGGTTCCGTACGGGATACAACATGGCGGCGCAACCGGTCGTGTTTCGCCTCGTGCTCGGCTCTTCCACGTGGTACGGCAAATTCGGATTAACAATTCACATTTATGCATAGCAAATTCCACAAACATAATTTCAACAATAATATAAATATATCACGATGAAACAGAAGGGTGTTCATTTACCTGTTTGACAAGTTCAGGCCCGTGATGACTTGAGAGAATTCTAAGATTCTAAGTCCTGCTTCCTGGTCTATGAGTGTAGAGATTTCTCTAGCTGTGGAGATGTTGACTCTACCTCGTCTCACACACGACTGATTCAAACTGTCTTAGGTTTTGACACATTCAAAACTGCTCTACCCACTGAGCCTGCTCTGATTGGTTAAAACGGTCCGATTCAAAGCTCAAGTGCTGAGTCACTGCGATGTGGGTCGGGCTCGCGGTGTGTGGTCTGCTGTGTAATTTAATTGCTGCTGTGTAATAGTCTAACTTCTCTACTGTTACAAAGACTACACATGGCTAAATAGTCAACAAGCAGAGTTAAGACTAGCCAGTTCATGACATCTGCAGTAGACTCATTATCATCTGTCTGAGAGCAGCCCCTTTCAATATAAACATCATTAAGGCCTATGCCCAAACATCAGATTATGACGACAGCGAAGTGGAGGATTTCTATGAAAATCTACAGGCTGTCCTTGACCATGTGTCGAAGAAGGACATAGTCATAGTGCTAGGCGACTGGAATGCCAAGGTTGGCCAAGATGCGCACCACAACTGGGGAGACACATGTGGACCCCACTGTAACAACGAGACAAATGACAGAGGTCTGAGACTCTCGGAGTTTGCCAGCGACAACAATCTGATACTGGCAAACACGCTTGTTCTCCACAAAAAATCCAAACGATGGACATGGCACAGTACGGCGGGGAGCATCACAACCAGATCGACTATTTCATGGTCAAGAAACGCTTCAGATCAAGCATCAACATTGTCACGCGAGGCTGCTTAGACCCTGCACTACGGCTTCAAGCCTCCAACGTTCAGCCTGATTTGACCTATGTAAGTTAAGTCGCTGACTAGCAGACGACCGAAGTTAGGTGGTGCTCAACATGTGTAGGCTACAGTTTCACCAAGATAAGCCGTGACTTTATCCAGCTGACCAATCAGCCGCTAACCCCACTAGGTGGCGTTGCTATTCTCGTAGTCTCGCACGATAGCAGGCCCCAGCGGGAGGAGAGTTAGGCTTCGCCTGAACAGCACGGTAGCAGGACGCACTTTGTAAAATCTCTCTCAGAAAGACTACAGCAGGTGACGGGTGAAAATCATTCATCGCAGTATAGCCAGGGCCTGACATTGTCAAGAAGATGAGCAGGCATCGTGGTTCACGGCAGGGAGGAAACCCCACAGGGAGGCAACCCTGACACGTGTCCTGCAGCCTTGATCAGTGAGAGCATTGGGCTCCACTAACTCCGTAGTCATCTACCAAGAAGAAGAGACAACAACACCGCACCTCGACTATACAGTTAAGTCCACAGAAGAAATGCACGAACACTACTCTAAAAGGGATCTGCGATAGTCTACTCGTCCAATGGGACAGAAAGAACTCATAGCCCAATGATGAGACAGTAACAAATATCGAGAACAATAACTGCATAGACCCATCAAGGAGCGAACTACTCGACGTGAAATTTGGACCTTTAAGTTAGTGTAGAGATTAGAAGATTTTATATAGAGTAGAGGAAATAAATGTGTGATATTTACTGTTAACAAGTGGCTGGACTACCTATGTTTCATAGCCGTGCGAGAGCTAGTGTGTCAGTGAATCTTTACCATTTTCTCCCTATTTCTATAACCCTATCCGCACACAGACCGAGCTAAACTTATAAATGTATTAAGGTTAGTCATAGGGTGATTACACTAGCCAATACCCGCAGACAAAGACGAGTGGGTATTAGCATTCCTTTGCGCAGAGCCCAGTAACAATAGACCCACCGTCACAAACATTGGCAGGACACGCACTTTTCCAGGAGCAGACATCGGAAGTGACCACGATCTCGTGATGATGTCTTTCCGGCTCCACTTGAAGAGAGGAAACACAGCAAAGTGCACTAGACTGAAGTTCGACCTGGACAAACTGCAAGACCCGGAGGTGGCAGAAATATTTCAGTCCACAATTGGAGGGAAATTTGCACCATGGCTCATTTTCGGAGCTGGTGAAGTAGATGTCAACACCATGACTACCACCTTGAATTCAGCTGTGACAGATGCCGCCACTGAGATCCTTGGCAAGCACCGTCAAAAGAAGAAGTCGTGGATCACACCTGAACTTTTGGACCTGTGTGACAAACGAAGAGAGATGAAAAAGAAAAAGAACACCTCACATGAAGCTGATGCCTACTGTAATGAACGGATATTTTAGTGTGGGTGTTTATACTATCTGAGTGCATGCAAAATATATCTGACTCAATCAACGAAAAAAACGTGCGTGTAAGACTTCTCTGTTAACTACCACACCCACAAACGTACGGACTCTTCTCAACACAAACAAACACCAACACAAGATATCAGTTCCCCGCTATCAAAATTTATATAAATAATCAATAAGAATGCTTATCAATCGTTCACTCTAATCTTTCACACAAATTCTTCAACACCGTTATACTTTGTACATATGTCTCAAACTAGTCTTCCTGTTCACAAAATATCACTGTAGTTTCTGTAGAGACTGTAGAGCTCAAACATCCAACCGGTATACTGAAATCCTGGGTTCAATGTAAATATAAAATAGGACTGTACCTTTTTTCTACGGTAGAGGCGAGAACACACACAAGCTGGTGACTAACTTCCGGTGACGTAGCATGAGCCAGCAAGACGATATACTTTCGTCGACGGACGGAGGGACTCCTGCCCCAGTCCGTCCGGAGGAAACGTTGTCTTGTGTCGAACTTGAAGATAGGGTCGATCCCCCTCCGATGCTTCGGAGATCACCTTGTCCTCGTTTCGGACAGGACGGAGCCACTCTTGCTCCCAGTAGGCCCTAGCCCCAACAGGCCGCTATTATAACATACATATACAGACGTCAATTCTCTGACTCGGATAATTTATTTATTGTTCTTTAGTTTCACCCTTTCTCACCTCCCTTTGTTCCTCGTTTGTCCCATTCTGTTTCGTATGCGATCACCACTTTCCTTATCCACCACTATTATTCTTATCCAGGTAATCACTTCATGAATGAAAATTATTATTAACCAAGCTCACGCATTTCATTCATACTTCATTATCTACTACCCTACAACTATCGCCCCACGTAATTAATAATATTATTACATCAATGAAAATTCAATATTCCATCTCAGTGGACAACAGCTCACTGTTACAACAAATGCAATACAAAAATATACTTATCTGTCATTTTACAATCATAAAAACATAAATACCTGTAATCTTTACAGCACAAAAATAACCACTTCCAGAGAGAAACGACCACAAACCAATACACCGTGATAGGTTTTCAATGCTTTCTTCCTCTGTAACTTTCTTTTCTTTTCTTTATTTTTTTTTCAACTTCTTTTCCGGGCCTACTATACACACGTCCTCACCGTCTGACACCCACAATTCGACTCAGTACTTTTCGCCTCTAATTCAAATTATGCCTTCCGTCATTGGCTCCCGAATCCTAGCCAATCAAAAATCATTAATTAATTTTAATTAAAAAATCCCAGAAAAATCCCGTTCTCTACACTACCCCCCCCCCCCCCCTCTACAAAAAAAGAGACCGACCGAGGTTTCTTTTTTCAAAAAGAGCAGTCTTTTCCAAGCACAGAAGTTCTTCCGCAAAATTTACGGCACAGACTGATCAACAGCAGATCGTGACAGAAGATCAGCAAGAATGTTGCGAGATCCCGGAAGAGGCTCAATATGAAAATTGTACTCTTGCAAAGACAGAGCCCATCGCATGATTCGTGTATTCTTGAATCTACATGTCTGCATGTATGTGAGTGGTCTGTGATCTGTCTGCAAGATGAAAGCAACACCCCACAGGAAACGTGAGAACTTCGAAACAGCCCATACAATGGCAAGACACTCCCTCTCAATGGTACTGTACCTCACTTCCCTGGGCAACAACTTCCTGCTGGCGAAACAGACCGGATGCAAGACACCCTCCATCTCCTGCATCAAGACAGCACCAATACCAAAAGAACTGGCATCTGTACGAAGTACAAACTGTTCCTGCAATCGTGGTAACTGCAAGACTGGCGCCGTAGAAAACAAGCGTTTCACCGCAGTCAACGCCTCATCACACTCAGCTGACACAATGGACCTGATCTTTGAATCCTTCATAAGATCCGAAATGGGTGCAAGCAATGCAGAAAAATTCGGGATGTAGCATCTGTAAAATCCCAACAGCCCCAGAATCGAACGCACCTGTTTCTTGGTTGTAGGTGTAGGGATGGCCAAAATCTTCTCAATCTTCTTCCCCTCAGGCCGCAACACTCCCTCACCAACCACATGTCCAAGAAACTCCAGACTGCGAAAACCAGCAGCAATCTTTGATGGCCTAGCAGTAAGACCGCACTGCTTCAGCTTCTGAAGAACTCCCCTCACATGCACCAGATGTTGTTGGAAAGCTTCACTATGTACCAGAATATCATCAAAAAAATTCATGGCAGAAGCTTCCTGGAGTTCCAGCACCCTCATCATGCGAGCAAAAACAGCAGGAGCAGAAACTAACCCGAAAGGCATTCTAACCCACTGAAACAGACCCATGTGGGTGGCAAAAGCAGTCTTATGCCTATCCACAGGATTGACGACAATCTGCCAGTATCCCTTGGCTAAGTCAATGCGAGTGAAAAACACACTGGCTGCAAGTCTTGTGTACAACTCGGTGACATCTGGAATAGGTTCGGCGTCAAAAAGAGTAACCTTATTCAGCGCCCTATAATCAATGCAGAACCGGCACGAATGATCTTTCTTCTGCACCAAGACCACAGGCGAAGAATATGCCGAACTGGACTTCTCAATAACCCCAAGCTCCAACATCGTCTGAATTTCTCGTTCAACAACCTGACGTGAAGCAAACGGCAGATCGTAAGCCCTACGACGAACTGGAACATCCGATGTCAAATGTACATCCAAAAACAAACCCCCTACAAAAGAACCTGGTTTTGCTGTCAGAATATCAGCATAATCAGAAAAAAACGAAAAAAGATCCTGACGATCTGACGCAGGCAACAACTCATCAAAAACCACTGACGAAATGTCCTCATCAGTCATAGATGATGCCAAAGGTAAAGTTGGCAGCAAAACATCATCATCCTCATCATCCAGGACAACACCCACAGACGCCAAAATCTGTCTTGTTGTTTCTTCACGTATCACCATTGAATTCACAACTGCCGAACCCACTGAACAACAACCAACATGTCTACGATGAGAAACCTTCCCTTTGTCAGCATCAAAAAACCTGTCTGAAATCACATCACCCCAATCTACAACCTCACCTTCACAAACAACTGAATCAACACAGACTTCAACTTCAGCAGCGTTTTGGGGACGACGGTAGTACCGCTTCAGCATGTTAGCGTGAAAAATCTTTGTCTTACCCTTGACCACAATCTTGTAGTCAGGGTGCATGCATTCTTGTATGGTGTATGGTCCTAACCACTTCATGAGCAATTTATTTGTCTCGGATGGCAACAGAACTAATACCTCATCTTTAACGGCAAAAGTGCGTTTCTTAGCTGACCTATCAAAATAAGCTTTGTTCTTTGCTGATGATTGTGCAGAGTTTTGCCTAGCCAATTTACAAGTCTCAGCAATGATGTTCTTCAACTCGAAAACATGCAAATACAATGGCTGTGCATCTACATCCTTTGAAGACTGGTCCTGGGTCCAAGAATCAGCAAGTAACGAAATCGGACCACGAGGTTGGCGACCAAACATCAACTCAAAGGGACTGAATCCAGTACTCTCCGACGGTAACTCCCGACAAGCAAAAAGCAGAGCAGGCAAGTAACGATGCCACGCCTTTGGATGAGACTGAACAACCTTCCCAAGCATCGCCTTCAACGTCCTGTGAAACCTCTCCACAATTCCATTTGCCTGAGGATAATATGGAGACGTCCGAATCGCCCTAGTGCCACACAAGGCGTAGAACTGCTTGATCAGTTCATATGTAAACTGAGTACCTTGATCGGACAAAATCTCCTTGGGAAAACCTAGCCGTGCAAAAATTGACAGCAAAGCCTCTGCAACCTCCACTGAAGAAATGTTTTTAAGTGGCACGGCCTCCGGAAAACGAGTTGCCAAAGTCAACCAATATCAGAATGTATCGATGGCCTTCCTCCGAAAAGAAAGACCATCAGTCTACACTTTAAGATAAGGCTGCTGCGATCCCTTGTCATCTCCATCTTCCTTTACGCTTGCGAAGCGTGGACCCTCACAGCTGATCAACGATGAATACAAAGCATGCTACAGAGGACTTCTGGGCCTTTTTATATACCCAGCACATCACCAACGACGAAGTTCGACAGACCATCACACAAGCCATTGGACATCACGATGATATGCTCGCAGTGGTGAAGAAACGGAAACTCCGATGGTACGGCCACGTCACCAGATCATCAGGCCTTGCAAAGACCATCCTGCAACAAGGCACAGTGCAAGGATGTAGAAGAAGAGGGAGACCGAAAAAGAGGTGGGAGGACAACATTCGAGAATGGACTGGCTTGACACTGAGCGATACCATCAAAGTTGAGGACAGAGAAAGATGGTGTACGCTGGTTAAACGATCATCTGTGGTGCCCCAACGACTTCCGAGTTACGGGATAGGATAGAATAGGATGTGATCTCTCTCCCTCTCTTTCTCCCTCCCTCTCCGCCTCTGATTATTAAAACCGTCAATCCTAGGTACCATGTCCTGCAATGTTTTAGACAGATTGTTGTTTTGATTGAAAACATCGGATACATTCAAAGATCGTATATGAAATGGGAACGCCTATTTTCTTGTGCTTTGTATATTTTACTTGGCAGTAAGGTAGACGTATCTGTTTTAATGTACTATAGGATTTGTTAAAGTCGATCTTAAATCGCAATTTGTTTGAAAGTACTTTTCCATGCACTATGGTGCTTACTTGCTAACAAACCCTCCCCCTTCCATCTTCCCCTCCCCACCCACCCCCCACCCCCACAACCCTCTCCATCCCACTCATCCACTTGCCGCGTCCAACCAACCCCTAAGCCTACGCCCTCGTTGGCGCTGAGGTCACAAAGCTACGGCGTTTTGATCCCTAGCGTACCATGAGGATGCTAACGTGACTAACCGACTTTCCCAAGTAAACAGATCTATCTGTTAATATGTCGTCTCGTCATTGTATAATTTCATTATTATATCATCTTAAGCCTAAACTGTGTGGACATTGGCACAGAACAAGTTATCATCATCATCATCATCTGATTATTTTGTCGTCTGTAATTCTTATCCCCGTACAAAGTCTTGCAGGCAGAAATACGATAGGTTTATTGGCAAGTACAAATACTCGAATTACTACAAAGTTGTCGCTAGTACAGAGAGGCCGTGGTTCTGGTAACCTGACCACAGTGACAGTTATGTCCGTATTGATAAGAGAATGACGCAGCAACATTCGCTGTTCATTAATGTTCATTGAAATCAGATCAAACCTCGAAAGTTGAATTCATAATCAGTTTGACATTTGACCTCATGACCTCAGGTCAAACTGAGACGCAATCCGAGTATCGGAGACTTGCAGATACAAAGAACTGCAGGGTCAGTCTATGGTTGGAGGATCTGTCACATGACAATGAGCAGTACTACATGTAGGTGCACCATTGTCCATTAGCAATTGGTGGTTTTCAATCAGTGGATTACGCACGAGCACAATAGCAAGACAGCCCTAGTTACCACATCTATAGTTATGACACTGGCAAAAAATATTCTTTATCATTTTCGTTAAAGCTAGATCCAGTTATCTTGGCACCTAGGCTAGTCGATGAAATTAGCCGTACTTCTTTTCAAAGATTTTGTTAAAACGTCGAGGCTAGTTGATGCTGAAATAGCCATACATCTATTCTTTCTAAAGCTTTCTTTTCAAATATCCATAATGAAATAGTTTGACTTTTAATCGCACGCTACGAATATGATTAATTTGGGTTACGTTTTGATGGATTTTGCCTTTGAAAGGCTAAGACTATCGAAATCTAATTTTGTCATTTTAACAATGTTCACTTCATGGCTCCAGAGATCGGATTGATGTAGTGGTCCTAAACAATATTCCTACAGTTGTCCCGGTTCAGAACCGTTGTAAACGATAATTTCGCGCCAGGTTTAGACTTGAATCTTTTTGTTGTCGCAGCGTTTGCATCTCAGTTTAGCAGTGAATGATCGCCCTTCATTTTACCTTGTGTAAGCTTTTAGTGTCGTTTCCTTGTCATTCCAACAGGCATTGTCGTATAGTAATCTAATACTTTACGTATCAATATCTCTTTGTCATACGTAGTAATAATTCTCTATGCAATATTTAGTACTATTTATTCATAATCGGATCTGAACTGGGCGCGTCAAGGACCTTAATAAATTATTTTATGAAACGATGACAATGTAATGTAATATAATCTAATAATTTCGTTCTAATTATGTTGTAAAATTATTGTATCAATTTATAATTTTAGTATATATGTAACAGTGTAATTGTAGTATGTGTAACAATGCCTGGCATTTTAGTTTTCGTAACACTGTGTTTCAAGTTAAGTATGTGTAACATTGTAATAATTCCGGTCACTATGAGTTTTAGGGTGGCGAAAATTTGTTTTCGATATTGTTAGTACTGTTGATGTTACGGCCAGAATTCTTTCGAATTTGAGGTCTTCGATAGTGTACGTGTCAGTATCATATTGTTGAAGGTGTGTTCACAGTACTTTTAGCTGCAGTAATATTTCAGATGAATGTCTCGCTTTGCCGCTATTTAATTAATCAATTTAGCGGACTGGGTCTTTTGTTTGAACCATCTCTTCCCATTTGTTCCCAGTGTTTCGTCAGCCATCCTCTGATGGTATCAAACGTCATTTATATCAATTCAGTTCAGTAATTTATTCTAACGTATTTTTACATGTATGTGACTTCAAACCACTCTTGTTCATGGACAAACAAACATAAAAGTAAATCTAAGAACTTGTATGTGACTTCAAACCACTCTTGTTCATGGACAAACAAACATAAAAGTAAATCTAAGAACTTAAAGTTGAACCATAATCATAAAAGGTAACATTACTATAAAAAGTTTGCCAACTGCGGACATGTAAAGTATACGGCCATTGTCTATTATTGCGGGACTAGGCAATAACATTTCAACGGATTCTTCAATATTGATGTTCTTTTCTTTATGAAGTGGAATTAAAGTAGGACATTCATACGCAATACTTTATTTAGCAGATATTGAATGTAAACAAGTGCAAACTGTATTTTTTGAAAACTTGGTGTTCCATGAATTTACTTTTAGTTTATTAATAATCCTACATAAATGTCTTGGACAAGACAAATTCTCAACCTTCTTAGGCTTTTTTTTTTTTAAAAGAATATCTGTTTGCGATAAGATAGGAAGAAAAAATAGGGTTGGTAAGTTGGCTTCTTTTTTTTTTCTTTTTTTTCTTTTTTGAACATTTTCCACATTGGGTGAGATGCTTTTTCAGTTGTTTTTTTTTTCAGACGATCCCCCAAAAAATGTTTCGGGTTGGGCCAAAACATTATCGTCGGGCAGAATACTGTAAACAGACTTTATTTTCTTTTATTTTATTTTTTTTGGGGGGTGGGGTCGGAGAGGAGACAAGATCAGGTCTTACTTTCTGAACTTAAGTCAATGGATTGCCAACTTCGCGACCAAATAACATCGCTTGAGATCACCCCCCGTGGAGGTGCCAGAGGTTTCAGTATAAATAGTATCCCCGCTTTCTAGAAAGTTAGTGCTTTAAATTCCCACTGTCGCTGTCTTTCTCCTTTGTTTTTTCTCATTCCTACTCTGTTCTATCAATCTAATATGCTATCTTCATCTTCGCTAGACCAGTCACCTACCCTTTTTCTTAAAACTCTTCTGGGACAAAACTCTGTGAGGTCTGTTGGATCAGCTTGGGACTATTGGACGCTTTCTGCCAGGTTGTCACTGGGGCTTCCTATGATGTTATTATTTGGCAATTTATATGTATGTGTTTTATTGATATTTTATAATGATGTTTGTATTCTATTTTGTTTTTGTAAACGGGGGTTTCTCGGAAGAGTCCGCTGGACCTAAAGCAACAATAAATCAATCAATCAATCAAACGGGGGTTCGATAAATTAGAGTATAGCCTCAGCGTCCCCTGCGTGGGATGTCTTTATTGTAAAGTGACTGGCTGGTGTCTTCAGTGTTACCACTAGGGTTGTTTCGGCAGACCTTTTATGCGGATCAGGGGTGAGTCCTATTTCAGCGAAGTTGTGGTCTTGATTTTATGGTCCTGATTCGTCTATTTGCAGTCCGATGGACCCTGTAAGCAATTAATAAGTAACTAACTAGCTAGAGATCATCGTGCGCGAGCAGTCCGAAGTTATCTCAAATCTAAATCGCGCAGTCATGACGAAAATCGATGCTGTACAAAAGAGTAATGGGGATGCCGTTAAAAGTCTCTGCCTCAGTATCACTGATCTTATCCTCGCTAAAACGAAACCTAGTCAGTCTTCTTCACCCCCGTTGGGGTGCCGGGGGTTTCAGTATAAATAGTATCCCCACTTTCTGGAAATTTAGTGCTTTAAATTTCCACTGTCGCTGTCTTTCTCATTTGCTCTTTCTCATTCCTACTGTGTTCTATCAATCTGCTATACTATCTTCTTCTTCGCTAGACCAGTCATCTACCTTTTTTCTTGAAAACTCTTCCGGGACGCGAACTTGTTTTTTCCAACCTAGTTCCAGTCACTTTCCCGAAAAAGGCAATTACCGAAGTCGAACGAAGCTCTCCGAGTCGAGCGAAGCTATCCGATGTTTTACGAACGAATGCTGGCAGGACTACGTGAAACCACAGGCTTGGAAGTCTCGTCTTTCGTAGGCCTCAATTACATACTATACTACGTAAGCATACGTATTTAGGAGTTTACAAAGACAAAAGAAAAGACTTCAGAGCCTGTGGTGAAACATCCGTGCATAAAAATAGCCGCTTCTAGATCTAATTCTATTTCGATCTGCACAGCTTCAAGCTGAAGTCGAGATTTGCATTTTGAAGCAGTTAGTATTATTATTAGTATTATTATTATTATTTTATGATGAATAATATACTGACACAATTAGTAATAAGGAGTAAAAGTAATACATAACACATAAAGCACACATACAACGATTTCACATCTATATCAACAATAAAACCATGACAAAACTTCAAAGCGCTATGGATACGTTGATGTCCCTTCAGCACAAGAAGGCAAAGCAAGTTTATAATGGTCTCAAAAAACAGTAATATTTTTATTGCAAGCACCAAAGCAATTATTTATTTAACTAATATTATTCTTTTTAACTGATACAGTAAATTTGTTATATTTATTTCAATTATATGTATTGTAGTGAGAAACACGTATTAAAAAAATGTTGCGTAGCGGGCGGAAATTTCTATAAATCATCTGAAAACTTTGTTAAATCTATAAGAAAAAATAACCAGTAACACCATCTAAATATTTCGGGTTACACCCAACTTCAGCAAAAACAAACAAAACGTCACTGACCATATTTACACCATTGAGCACGCACAGCAGCACTTTATTCCTTAATTTTTTTAAAGTAGGAATAATAATAATAATAATAATAATAATAATATTAATAATAATAATAATAATAATAATAATAATAATAATAATAATAATAATAATAATAATAAAAATAATAATAATAATAATAATAATAATAATAATAATAATAATAAAAAGAAATAATAATAATAATAATAATAATAATAATAAAAATAATAATAATAATAATAATAAAAAGATAATTAATAAAAAGAAATAATAATAATAATAATAATAATAATAATAACAACAACAACAACAACAACAACAACACACAAACAAAGCAAATAAATAAATTAAAGATTTAACTAAATAACTATACTACTACTACTACTACTACTACTACTACTACTACTACTACTACTACTACTACTACTACTACTACTTGGGAAGTTGTGGTCTCGATTTTGTGGTCCTGATTCGGCTCTTTGCAGTCCGCTGGACTCTGTAAGCAATGAATAACTAATAAGCTTTTAATTTAACTCTGATCTCGAGTTGTCTTGATTTTGTGGTTCTGATTCGACTCTTTGCTGTCCGCTGGACCCTGTAAGCAATGAATAACTAACTATAAATTTAACTCTGATCTCGAGTTATTTAAAAAAAATTCGCTTAGCCTACTCGTCCTTCTCCGGAAATTTCAAGATTCGAATATTATAAAGTATAGGCCTAAATATTATCAATTACAATAGATATAGTTTATACATTTATTTACGTATAAAACAAACAATACAGGTCTAATAATTATATTCAGCTAGTGAGCTTCTTCGCTGGGCGGAGACTGACTTATAATATAATAATGTAGATTAAGCCTATGTATACTGTATAACAGTGTCTACTTGGTTCTAGGCAGGAAATGGGCAATGCTATTATTAGCCTTTACTGCTGAGAACTAACGAAATGCAAATCAAGGAACGCAACTATTAACTATGGTCGATAATAATTATGCTCATATTATGCTCAAATTAACAAAGTGTACCGTTGCGAAATGCTAAATCTGTGTAAATCGAACAGAATTAGAAGCAACAGCGATCATTTTTAATGTCAGCTAGTCGTAGACATCGAAGCATCATTTCGTAACACATCGGAGAGCTTCGTTCGACTTCGGTGATTGCCTTTTTGGGCGAATGACTGGAACTAGGTTGGAAAAAACAAGTTTGCTTCCGGGACAAGACTCCTTATTTGTGTATGAGGTCTGTTGAATCATCTTGGGAATATTGGATGCTTTCTGCCAGGTGGTCACTAGGGCTTCCTATGATGTTATTATTTAGCAATGTAGGCATTTTATATGTATGTGTTTTGTTGATAATTTATAATGATGTTTGTTTTCTATTTTGTTTTTGTAAACGGGGGTTCGATAAGTTGGGGTGAAGCCTCAGCCGTCCCCTGCGTGGGATGTCTTTATTGTAAAGTGACTGGCTGGTGGAGACCTTTCGGTTTTACCACTAGGGCTGTTTCGGCAGATCTTTTATGCGGATCGGGGGTTGTCCGGTCCTGATTTGGCTCGGAAGAGTCCGCTGGACCTAAAGCAATAATAATGTAATGTAATGTAATGTAATGTAGTCAGTCTTCGACTGCTTCTGTTAAGCTGAACAGCAAAAACACTGTACAAAGAGCTGAAATAAAAGGGGTAGGTGGGGAAGGAGGGTAGAGAATGATGACGTCACTGCAGTTCCTGGCGTAAGCATGATGACGCGCAATGGAATGCGGAAGCGAAATCAAAATTTTGCAAGAGAGCCATCCAAACAAAACAATGCTCCGAATGTCCCCATTGCTGCAATTCTGCACGATTCTGTTTTAAACGGAGGACTTTCTTTTGGAGTACATGTCATCAAGAAAAATGCCTACCAACTAAGAAATAAACGATGCCCACAAGTCTGTTGAAGATTTCGTGGCAGCTTCGATTAGTGCCATTATCCTACGTCATTTATACATTGTCACAAGAGATGTATGAGAAGATGGCCGCCGATTCTTGAAGCAGAGCTGGTTCTTGATTCTCGAGGCGTCCAATAGGCCAACTTGCTTCATGAAGCGCGCTTTCAAAGCGGCCCGGACAAATCAGCCATCTCCCTCGAAACTGTCGGACACCAGAACCTTTGAAGAACGAAACAAAAATGCAGTTTTGAAATCGTTGCTGAATCTTTCAGATGAGCAGACCTTAAACTGTGTTGGTATAAGTGTGAATAAGGGCAACACTTCATAAATGCGTTCCCAGACATTGGAATGCGTTGTCTCAATCCTGCAAGATTGTAGATTATGTCATGTTTAGATAGGTGGAAAATAAAACATTTTAAAAACCAAACTTTTTTACACTTACAGTGACTTCTTCAATATGAGATTTAAAAAAAATTTTTTTTTTTACCTGCTCTGGTTTTCGCGATTTTTTACGTTCATCCCCTCATTTCCATGTCTTTTGTGCGCACGTGTTTGTGCGTGCGTGGGAGTGTGTTCATGAATATACGCGGTGCTAAACTTGTCTGTATATGCACGACACGCCCCACTTTTTTCTAAGTACATGGGAGTGCTTTTTTATTGCATGGGATTGTTCTTGTGGTGCATGGACCTGTTCTAAGTACATGGAAAGGCTCTATTCGGGACGAGCTGTTTTTCTGGACAAATTTGTTGTAAAATGGTTAGGGTTAGAAGACGATATAGGTCAACCTTTAACCGAAAAGAGCCATTTTTTAATCAAATTTTAAGATACATTTTGCGCTCTTTCCGTTTTTAAAAAAAAAAGACCTTCCGATGCCTACATTTTGTCCAAAACCCCAATTTGCAATTAATACAGACTTGTGTAAGGGTGTGTGAGGGAATGTGAGTGAGTGAGTGAGTGAATGTGTTTGAATGAGTGTGTGCGTGTTATTTGTCACGCACTTAAGCATTGGACAATGGTTGTAGACAGGCGCTTTGCAAAATGAATGGTCATCATCGTAAGTAGAATTTCTCAGAAGACTGGTAAAACATGTGCACCCGTTTGCACCCTGCAACACACTTGGCAGCTTCCGAAGGGGAATTCCACAAAATGGTTGCCCAGCCTGCCTTTGTAGAGGCGCGGTTTAAAAATAATCATAAACTCACTTCAAACAATCATCCGCATTAGTTGTTTCTATTTTCTTCTGTCTGTGACGGGGGGACTGTTCATTTGAGACAAAACGAGGTTTTCCCAGCAACGTTTGGTCGTGGGAGACATAATCTTTAGGAGCTTCCCTTTTCTTAAAGACAGCTGTTTTGAGTGCGGTGTGCGTCCCGTCATCTTCGCTCGGATTTCATGAGAACAAGCACCCAATCACAAGTGGTAAACCGGGTGCTTGTTCGGCGCTGATTCGTTCATGAGCATGCTCTTCGGTCGATTTGTATCCATCCTAGTTAGTAGCTGAAGTGATATATATTGCTTATCTTCTGGAAACCATTGAGATGTATTAGGCGTAAATGGCGCTAGCTTGCATGCAGCAAGTGATCGTTTTAGGATCGCTCAAGTGTGTTGGATTGTTATACGGCAAGCAGCACTGAGTCTCCTTGAGCAGCTCTTTGAGGATCCGATAATTTCAAGGAGCTCGGGACACGGGACCTGTATGATTATGTTTGATCTTAGAATGTATACCGTGTTTACCACGAAGGCAAACAAAAGTTTAAATATGTTTTTTTTTTTTATTGTTTTTGAATGAATGATTTCCGCGTCTTCTCTTGGTACAGGAAGGGATTGAATATAAACTTTATTTGAATATATGCGGACTTGTGCCTCTGCGATCTTCAACTAACCTGTTTTGGGGTAGGCATACGGATTCCTGGTGCTGTCGCGTATTTATAGGACTGCAAGGAACGACGCCATTGACATTGGTGTTTGCTTACTGAACTCGACATAATATGATTGGGATCAGCACGGACCTAAACTGCTAGAGATCGGGCCCTGCGTCAGCTCGGAGATAAACTACAGGAGATCAGGCTCGACGTTCGTTGCATGGCAAGTGTCACGTGGGGTTTATGGGCTCTGCACAATGGAATTATGGACCCTCACGTTTATTCGGTGGGAACTGCTAGTAAGTCACCCTATGAATTACTTTAATAAATTTATTTGTTTAGCTCGTTCTGTGTTAAGGTTGGGGTACAGAAATAGATAGAAAAATGGTAAAAGAATACTGTCACACTAGCTTTCACACGGCTATGAATCATATGTAGTCCAGCCTTTTGATAACAGTTAAAATCACACATTTATTTCTTCTACTCTATACAAGATTCTCTAAGTACTAATCTAACTTAAAAAGTCTCTTTCGATGCTAATAGTTCGATCGCTGATAGTCTATGCAGCTGTTATTTCTTCCTCGGGCACTTTGCTATAATATTTCATGTAGATTTGGACTACTGTGGTCCGTTTTACAGTTTCTGAAGAGTTGGACTACTGTGGTCCTGCTATGATCAGTTTAAGTGCACCTTCGCCTTATGCACTTAACTCGTGTGGGGTGTTCGAAGTCCTTCTGTGAGGTAGCTTCTGGTCCACCTTTGTCGTTGTGTAGTTGGGTTCCCTTGCCACGCTGTGGGGTCTGACAGGGTGTTTCTTCGGGTAGCTCCTTCCGTCTTGTGCGGTAAAGTCTCCTCGACCAACTAGTCGTTTCTGTGGAGTGGAGTGCACAGGATAGCTCGGGATAGCTCGGGATAGCTCGCCTGCTCGTCTGTAATATAAGAGACGAAATTCTGCACAACCCTGAATAATCGGTTTGTGCAGAGCGTCTCACTGAAAGCCAAGTAGCCCTCAGTGATAGCTCCACATCTCTATACATAAGCGACGAACATTCTGCTACTTCCGGGTTCCACTGGAATCTCACTCTAAATTCCTATACATACAGATATGTCAATCGTGTCTAACTATACACATACAGCATTAATAATATTATAAACATTCAGTGGTACAGCCACTGGTCTGCAAACATACATATAAGTTAAACAACAGTGGTTCCGTACGGGATACAACATGGCGGCGCAACCGGTCGTGTTTCGCCACGTGTTCGGCGTTTCCACATGGTCACACAAATTCGGATTAACAATTCACATTTATGCATAGCAAATTCTTCAAACATAATTTCAACAATAATATAAATATATCACGATGAAACAGAAGGGTGTTCATTTACCTGTCTGACAAGTTCAGGCCCGTGTTGACTAAAGAGAATTCTGAGATTCTAAGTCCTGCTTCCTGGTCTAAGTGTGTAGAGATTTCTCTGCCAGCTTTCTAGCTGTTAACACTTCGGTGTATTCCTCCCAACTGACCAAAAATGTGCGGGGTTTGGACCTAGTCAAACTGGCTCCAACCGCTTTGCCTAAGCTCTCCCATTGGTTCCAACGGTCCGATTCAAAACTCAAGTGCTGACGTCACTGCGCTGTGTGTGTGGCTCAGGCTCGCAGTGTGCTGTAATTTAATTGCTGCTGCGTACTATACTAACTCTCTACTGTTACAAAGGCTACACAATGCTAAATAGTCGATAGGCAGAGTTTAAACTAGCCAATTCGTGACAGGCTCCCTCAACTGAAAAAAGGCGATGACTACTGGATTCGACCTTTTTCTACTACAGAGCCTAGTTTAACGCTGCACTATCCTAGGGTCCTATTTACAAGCTAAGTAAGTTGCTCTACCTGAGCTGCAATGCTGTGCCAGGTAGCTATGGACTCTAGTGACAGGGTATTACTGGGCGGGGACGAATTCTGGTGCTGTGGCCCTTAGTTGTGTTGGGTGGGCGACAGCTGCTGTGTCCTCCACGAGATGGCGACTGAGGTAGTCGGCTCCGTGGTTCTCTTTGCCGGGGATGTACTCGATCTGGAATGAGTATGCTTGAAGGGTGAGTGCCCATCTCATCAGGCGAGAGTTCAAAGACTTGGAGGCTGCCAGGAACGATAGTGGTTGGTGGTCCACCTGAACTGTGAAGTGGGTCCCATACAGGTAGAGTTGAAACTTCTGTATGGCCCAGACTAGTCCAAGACATTCCTTCTCCGACGTGGCGTAGTGGGTCTCGGCGGGTCTCAATTTTCTGCTGGCGTAGGCGACAGGGAATAGCGTCTCTGCATTCTTGGGGTCGCGCTGTAGCAGTACTGCTCCGAGGCCTAAGTCGCTTGCGTCGGTGCGAAGAACGAATGGCTGAGTCAAATCGGGTAGGTGGAGTACTGGCGCCGATGTCATTCTGTCCTTGAGTGTTTGGAATGCTGTCTCGCATTCGGCTGTCCATACTACTTTGTCCGGGGCGATTTTCCGGGTTCTATTTGTCAGTGGCACGGCGATGCTGTTGTAGTTGGGGATGAACTTCTGGTAGAAGCCGCAGAGTCCTAGAAACGACTGCACTTCCTTCTTGGTCTTGGGCCTAGGAGCGTCGAGTAGGCGTTTCACTGTCTTTTCTACCGGTCGCAGGCTTCCTTGACTGATGGTGTGTCCCAGAAATTCTAGTTCTGTGAATCCAATCTGACATTTGGTGGGTCTTGCCGTCAATCCCGTGTCTCTGAGGCGGGCGAGTAGTTGTTGTAGGAGCGTGACATGTTCCTCCCACGTAGGTGTTGCGATGAGGATGTCGTCCATAAACGAATGTAGGTGCTCGCTGCTCAGGGGTGCCAGGAGTTTTCGCATCATGGCGCTGAAGATGCTGGGTGCGTTGTGGAGTCCGAATGGAAGTACGTTGAACTCGAAGTGTCCTTCCATAGTGCTAAACGCTAGGTACTTTCGGACTTGTGGTTGTACTGGTATCTGGTAGTATCCTTTGCTGAGGTCGATGCGTGAGAAGTACTTCGCTCGCTGTAGCTTGGCAAATAGGTCGGTCTGGTCCGGGAGTGGCTCCGGCTGGAACTGCGTTACCGCATTCAGGAGTCTGAAGTCGATGCACAGTCGATGCTCTCCGTTGGGTTTTCGCAACAATACCATGCCTGCGCTGTAGGGTGAAGTAGACTCTGAGATGATTCCGGCTGCCAGTAAGGTGTCTATCTCTTCCTTGATGGCTCGCTGCTGAGACAGTGGCATCGGGTAGAGCTTCTGGCGGACGGGTGTTGGGTCGGTCACCGTTAAGGTTACTTCGACGAGGTCTGTCCTCCCTGGTCGGTCTGTTAGCACAGTCTGATGTTGTCGAATGACCTGTAGTACTTGCTGTTGCTGTTTAGCGGCTAGGTCTCCGTTGAGTATCACGTCTTTGTAGGTTTCTTTGGAGTGCAGGGGATACTCTACTGCATTGGTCTCCATGCTTTCTCCTTCTTCCGCGATGGCGATGGCTAACAAGTTGTGAGTGCTGGGGGTCGCTGGTCGGTCCGTGTATTTCTTGAGGAGATTGATGTGGTGGTATCGGGCCTCTCCCGTTCACCTCTACTTGGTAGACTGTCTTGGATTTCTTGGCAGTCACCCGGTACGGTCCTCTCCAAGCGATGTCCAGCTTGTTGGTTCCACTTGGAAGTAAGAGTAGCACTTGATCGCCGACTTGCAGTTCTCGGTCCTTAGCGTGGCGGTTGTAGTACTTCGCCTGACGGGCTCTTGCCTTCTTCAGTGCTTCACCAGCTTTCTTCCACGTTGCTTTGAGGGTTTCCTGCAGGTCTGCGACGTACTTGGTGGCACCTCTTGGTGTGTCGTCTATCTTGGCTTCCGTCCAACTTCTGCGTAGGGCTTCTAGCGGTCCTGCAAGAGGTCTTCCGAATAGCAATGTTGACGGGGTGTAGCCTGTGGCTGCATGGGGCGTTTCTCTGTATGCGAACAGTGCCGCATTCACGTAGGTGTCCCACGCTTCTGGATTGTCGTCGGCGACTTTCCTGAGTATGGTGAGAAGGGTTCCATTCAGTCTTTCTACTTGTCCGTTGCTGGCTGGGTGGTATGGTGGTGTGCGAATGTGATGAACTTGTATCAACTCGAACACGTCTTGCATCAGGCGGCCGGTGAACTGAGATCCGTTGTCCGTTCTAATGCTGTCCGGGAATCCGACTCTGGTAAAGATGGCGATGAGTGCATCTGCAATCTTCTTGGTGTCGATCGCTGGCAACGGGACTGCTTCGCACCACATCGTACATGCGTCGACGAGTGTGAGTAGAAATCTGTTCCGCTTCTTGGTCATGGGCAGTGGTCCTACTATGTCTACTGAGACTTGCTGGAATGGCACGCCGACTACTACTGATGGTCCTAAGGTAACTGGTACGGTGTGATGTCGCGGGGAATATCGTTGACATTGGTGGCAAGATTTCACGTAGCGCTTGACATCCTCCGTGATTCCTGGCCAATAGTAGTGTGCGCTGATTCTCTGCACTGTGGCTCCAATTCCCATGTGTCCGCTGAGTGGCATGCTGTGGCCTAGTTCTAGTACTTGGGCTCGAAGGGTGGCTGGTAGTACTAGTTGGGTGTGATCTCCATCTCCTTGTCGATGTAGAACTCCCTCTTCCATGTAGAAGTCTCCCTTGTGCGGGGGTGTGTGCGCCTTGGGTAGCTTCTGGAAGCACTTCGCTATCGAGGTGTCTTCTTTCTGTGCTGTTTTGATCTCTTCGAGTCCTGGATTCGGAGCGAACTCGGGCTGGGGTGGTTGGGTTTTAGCTTGGGCCCTGGTTTGCACTGCAGCTATCTCTACAGTTTTAGGGGGCGTGCCTAAGAACACATACCTACAACCTAGCACTAGATCATACAGGGGTTTCTGTAAAACAGCTGCTTGGATTCGTCCTGTGACGTACCTACTCTCTACTTCGATCCATGCTATTGGGCAAGTAGTCGTCGGTTTCGTCAAGTCTGCTCCTTGTAAGTCGACTGTCTTGTCTGTCAAGTCCGCGCGCGATACAAGAGATTCGCTAACTATCGCGTCGTATGATAGACCTGTGTCATACAGACAGTTCGCTTCTTTTCCGTTGACCTTGACCGTGTCTGTCACCGAGGGGTGATCTCCGATCGTGTGTGGCTGGTTACCGCTGCTTTGAGTTAGAACTCTGTGCGCTGGCCGGCTTTCGCGCTCTTCCCTACGTTGTGCGGCCAACTTGAAACATTCTGCGGTGGAGTGATTGGTTCTGTTGCAGAACGAACAATACCGTCTTTGTTCTGCAGGACCTCTTTTCCCGAATTCCGTGTTGGGTCCTTTATTCTGCCCAGGTCTGGGGTTATTCGGCTTATTCGCGGTGCGCTCTTCTCGGTTAGGGCTTCTTTTCTGTGCCTCTTTCCCGTTAGGCTTTAGGTCTCGCCTGAAGCTCTTGGCTTCTCCGTGTGCGGCCACGTACCTATCTGCGACCTTGACCAGATCTTCCAGTCTTTCCGCGCCCTGCTCTACTGAGAATGTCCTCAGCTCGGGGGTCATGGTTTCCCGTAGCTGTTCCCATACTAACAGTTCTGTCAGTCCATCATACGTCTTAGCCGTGGCTGACTGGCTAATCCACTTATCCAGCATTGTGGACAACCTATCCGCGAACTGCGCATAGCTCTCTCCTTTCACTCTCCGATTGGTGCGGAACTTTTGCCGGTAGCATTCTCCTGTCAGTTCGAATCCCGTTAGGAGTGCCTCTTTTACTTTGTGATAGTCAGTCACTCTGTCAGTCGGTAGCTTACTGTAGATGTCATAAGCCTTTCCTCTAAGCCCTTGACTAAGCTTAAAAGACCAATGAGTGGGATCTAGTTTGTACTCTGTTGCTAGACGCTCAAACCTAGTCAGATAGAGATCTAGACCTTCCTCTCTCTCATTGAATGTTCCCAGTGGGAATGACATTCCTTGTACAGGGTTGGATGCTACCTCTAGCTGATCTGAGTGGGGAGGGGTTGAGGAAGAACTTGAAGCTCCTGATCCCAATCTTCTTAGCTCTAACTCATGCTGTCTTTCTTTTTCCTTTTCTGCCCTCTCTTTTTCTTTTTCTGCCCGCTCATACTCCCATCTCCTAACTTCTGCTTCTCTCTCTGCTGCTAATGCTGCCTTCTTCTGTTCTCCTTCTAATTCTAGTTTCTTCTGCTCTGCTTCTAATTTCTTCTGCTCTAGTTCTAATTTCTTTTGCTCTGCTTCTAGTTCTGCTTTTCTCTGTTCTGATTCGAGTTTCTTCGCCTCTCTCTCTGCTGCTCTCTCTGCCTTAGCTTCCTGTTTCTCTACCTCTGCATTGATATACGCAATTAGGTCTGCCCCTGCTAAGTGTAAAGCTTCTCCTAGTTCCTTGAAACGCAATCTCAAGGCCACGGGGTCCGACATTGTCAAACGTGTCTATGAACAACCTCTGAATCACGTGGAATACCAAAACACTAGCAATATTGCAATTCAATAACAACAATGCAAAGACCATAAAATTCGTAATCAATAATAGAATACAACAAGAGTCAAATGGCATACAACAGTTATTTAAGCAAATCCTGCAAAAGAACAATGCAACATACAGGCACAAAAATATTTGAAGCAAAAAAGTTTTTAACTAAAGAATAGTGCACCCAACTGATCAGTCTTTGTTACCACTATTCTAAGTTATTCTACTTCTATGGTTATCTAATTTTATTGTACTTAGATCCGGTTATACCCAATTCCTATTATCCACAGATCCTGGCTAGGCTCGCCAATTAAAGTGTCACGTGGGGTTTATGGGCTCTGCACAATGGAATTATGGACCCTCACGTTTATTCGGTGGGAACTGCTAGTAAGTCACCCTATGAATTACTTTAATACATTTATTTGTTTAGCTCGTTCTGTGTTAAGGTTGGGGTACAGAAATAGATAGAAAAATGGTAAAAGAATACTGTCACACTAGCTTTCACACGGCTATGAATCATATGTAGTCCAGCCTTTTGATAACAGTTAAAATCACACATTTATTTCTTCTACTCTATACAAGATTCTCTAAGTACTAATCTAACTTAAAAAGTCTCTTTCGATGCTAATAGTTCGATCGCTGATAGTCTATGCAGCTGTTATTTCTTCCTCGGGCACTTTGCTATAATATTTCATGTAGATTTGGACTACTGTGGTCCGTTTTACAGTTTCTGAAGAGTTGGACTACTGTGGTCCTGCTATGATCAGTTCAAGTGCACCTTCGCCTTATGCACTTAACTCATGTGTGGGGTGTTCGAAGTCCTTCTGTGAGGTAGCTTCTGGTCCACCTTTGTCGTTGTGTAGTTGGGTTCCCTTGCCACGCTGTGGGGTCTGACAGGGTGTTTCTTCGGGTAGCTCCTTCCGTCTTGTGCGGTAAAGTCTCCTCGACCAACTAGTCGTTTCTGTGGAGTGGGGTGCACAGGATAGCTCGGGATAGCTCGGGATAGCTCGCCTGCTCGTCTGTAATATAAGAGACGAAATTCTGCACAACCCTGAATAATCGGTTTGTGCAGAGCGTCTCACTGAAAGCCAAGTAGCCCTCAGTGATAGCTCCACATCTCTATACATAAGCGACGAACATTCTGCTACTTCCGGGTTCCACTGGAATCTCACTCTAAATTCCTATACATACAGATATGTCAATCGTGTCTAACTATACACATACAGCATTAATAATATTATAAACATTCAGTGGTACAGCCACTGGTCTGCAAACATACATATAAGTTAAACAACAGTGGTTCCGTACGGGATACAACATGGCGGCGCAACCGGTCGTGTTTCGCCACGTGTTCGGCGTTTCCACATGGTCACACAAATTCGGATTAACAATTCACATTTATGCATAGCAAATTCTTCAAACATAATTTCAACAATAATATAAATATATCACGATGAAACAGAAGGGTGTTCATTTACCTGTCTGACAAGTTCAGGCCCGTGTTGACTAAAGAGAATTCTGAGATTCTAAGTCCTGCTTCCTGGTCTAAGTGTGTAGAGATTTCTCTGCCAGCTTTCTAGCTGTTAACACTTCGGTGTATTCCTCCCAACTGACCAAAAATGTGCGGGGTTTGGACCTAGTCAAACTGGCTCCAACCGCTTTGCCTAAGCTCTCCCATTGGTTCCAACGGTCCGATTCAAAACTCAAGTGCTGACGTCACTGCGCTGTGTGTGTGGCTCAGGCTCGCAGTGTGCTGTAATTTAATTGCTGCTGCGTACTATACTAACTCTCTACTGTTACAAAGGCTACACAATGCTAAATAGTCGATAGGCAGAGTTTAAACTAGCCAATTCGTGACAGCCACAAAATATCTCTTCTTTACCAACCACCCCACCTGCCACCCCCACTTTAATTTAGTCCTTTCCGCTAGTTTATTTATTTAATGAGTGTTATATAACCGTGTTCAAGCTCAAAAGCTGCTCAAATGTAAATGGTCATGTATTTAATGATCATGTAACATTTTCTCATGCTTATTTTTGAGTGCCGTGTCTCTGTTTGTGCTGTTTCCTTGTCATCTTCATGTAAATTATCCTATCCTATCCTATCCTGTCCCGTAACCCGGAGGTCGTGTGGGCACCACAGAAGATCGTTTAACCAGCATACTCCATCTTTCTCTGTCCTCAGCAGCCCTGATGGCTTCGCTCAGTGTCAAACCAATCCATTCTCGAATGTTGTCCCCCCCACCTCTGTTTCGGTCTCCCTCCTCTTCTACCTCCTTGCACTGTGCCTTGCAAAATGGTCTTTGCAAGGCCTGATGATCTGGTGACGTGGCCATACCATCGGAGTTTCCGTTTCTTCACCACTGTGAGCAGGTCATCGTGTTGTCCAATGGCTTGTGGGAGTGGACAACATACCCGCGGAACTGCTACAAGCAGGAGGAGAAGCGATGATTGATGCCCTCACCATTCTCTGTAACAAGATCTGGCAGAGTGGGGAGTGGCCTACACTATGGACCCAGTCGCTTGTCATCACTCTTCCCAAAAAATGTAACCTTCAGGAGGTGAAAATTACCGCACCATCAGCCTCATCAGCCATCCCAGCAAGGTCCTCCTAAAAATAATACTCAACAGGTTGAAACCCCAAGCTGAACAAATCATAGCTGAAGAACAAGCAGGATTCGGGGCAGGGCAAAGTACCACTGAACAGATTTTCAACCTCAGAATAATGTGTGAGAAATACCTACAGCACCAACAACATCTATATCATGTGTTCATAGACTTCAAGAAGGCGTTTGACCGAGTCTGGCATGCAGCTCTATAGGCAACAATGAAAGCGTACAACATCAGCCCTAAAATTATTGAAGTCATCAAAAGCCTGTATGACAAGGCTACCAGTGCAGTCCTCCATAACAGCGTCATCGAGAACTGGTTCAGAACAACAATAGGTCTGCGTCAAGGATGCCTACTCTCTCCAACACTCTTCAACATCTTCCTAGAGCGCATCATGTCAGATGCTCTTGCAGATCACGAAGGCACAGTCAGCATAGGGGGTAGAGCAATCTCCAATCTTCGTTTTGCGGATGACATTGATGGATTGGCTGGAGAGGAACAAGAGTTTGAACAGCTGGTACAGAGGCTTGACACCACCTCCAGAGCTTATGGAATGGAAATAAGTGCAGACAAGACCAAAATGATGACCAACAACACCAATGGCATCAACACGGACATCAAAGTCCAAGGCCTCAACACAGTGCATAACTTCTAATATTTAGGAGCCATTGTATCAGACAATGGGTCCCGACAGGAAGTCCTCTCCAGGATCGCACAAACAACTGCTGCCATGACAAGGTTGAAGCCCATTTGGAAAGACAGGACCATCAGTCTACATTCCAAAGTAAGACTGCTGCGCTCCCTTGTCATCTCATCTTCCTATATGCTTGCGAAGCATGGACCCTCACAGCAGATCTCCAACGAAGAATTCAAAGCATGGAGATGAGGTGCTACAGAAGACTTCTGGGCATTTCCTATACCCAACACATCACCAACGACGAAGTCCGACAGACCATGTAAATTATGCTCAAGTGTATATCAGTATGCTTGAATTGTAAATGCGAAAGAATGTGTATGCGTGTGCCTTGAGGCGCCTTGTAGTGCGATATGTTCTCGTATTATTATTATTATTATTATTATTAGTAGTAGTAGTAGTAGTAGTAGTAGTAGTAGTAGTAGTAGTAGTAGTAGTAGTAGTAGTAGTAGTAGTAGTAGTAGTATTAGTATTATTATTATTATTATTAAGGCGATGGCCGATGAAAGATCGAACTCAAGATGCCCATTTGTAGCCCTTTGGCGCATTTTCTGATGCCCAGACAACTGAGCACAATCCTGGGCGAACGGCGATAGGGAGAAGAGTCCTAGTGCTTGCTGGGTATAATGCGTGCGTGCACACACTAGACTTTCGTTTATACTCTCATCTGGGTCTACCGCACACTGCAATGATGATAAGTGTCATATACATTGTACATGCACAAGGCGCTCATCGTGCTCTGCCTAACAACGTCACAGTTTGTGTCTGACACAACTGCGTGCACATACATAGATACGTTACTTGAGACAGGTCTTCAAGGTAGTCTGTCGAGCATACTGTATCACAGTCTGCGCAGCTCTGCCACGTGACCGCATGCATTTGCCTGAAACTTGATAGTGGCATAAGTCTGTCGTCCTAGGCTTAACACAACGGATTGCTTCAATGTTACCTTAATCACACTAGAAAGGAAACAGCAGAGGATGAACTTGGTAATTGGAACATCTTCAGACTAAATAATGGGTCCGTTAAAATGGTAACCGTTGCTTACATTCGTTATGCTCATCATACTCGACACGGAGGAGCAGCTGATGAGCTTGGTAATCATTGGAGCATCCCTACAGAAAGTAATATGCGAGTCCTTTAAATCTAGATCTGCGATAGGAGTGGAGAGGGGATTTAAGTGAGAGAGAGTGTTTGTGTGCGTGTGGGTGTGTGTGTGTGTGTGTGTGTGTTTGTGTTTGAGGGACTTGTTACAATCTGTTCTGAGTATCTTTCCACCTTCTCACCTGCAAAGGCAGAAATAACCCTGCCGTTGAAGCTCTCGATACTGACACTGGTGGTGATGCACCCTTCCAGGGGAGGTCTGGAATTTGGGTAGCGATGGGTGGAAGGAACGGGGTAGAGATACCTCAGGTCAGTATGAATTCGCTAGCCAAACTTAAAACAACCATAGTAATCGAAACAATGTAATAATTCCAAATATTCACCAAAACTGCAGAAAACAATTTTTTTAAAGCTGTTTCTAGCGGAGTTTTATCACATAACTAACGTCGTGTTAAGTATTTTGCTGGAATGTTTGTATATATTGTACTCTCAAAGAAAGTGAGGGAGACGGAGAGGGAAAGAGATCGAGAGAGAGAGAGAGAGAGAGAGAGAGAGAGAGAGAGAGAGAGAGAGAGAGAGAGAGAGAGAGAGAGAGAGAGAGAGACTGTAAGTGTAGAAGAGAGAAGATCCGAGACAGAGCCGTTCACTTGTTCTGTTTACCTCTCATACATCACTTCTGGGGAATTTGGTATGTCATATCTTGTGCAAACTCAGGTTGTCTCAGAAACGCTGTTTTATGGGAGAGTCTTTAAAGATAATGTTGATAACACTAGAGGAAGCATCACGCTCAGTGTTTCTGCAATAACAGCAAATTAGTCTGGGTGCCAGAAACGGATGTTTTACTAGCCACAACATCATCAACAGCAAAAGAAAAGGACTTCGTAACCCCTCAACCTTTTTTTTTTTACTACGATGGACGAGTACGCGCCTTTCTCACGCGACTGTCTATTTTTGGCGTCCAATAAACTGAATTTATTATTATTTGTCTTGTGAGCGATTATATGCACAAGCAGCGTTGTTACGTGCAGATGAGGTACAGCTATCTATTGCTGCAGCATGCACGCTTCCTCTTTGTTTCGATCTCTCTGCCGTTACACCCCATGTTTTGAGTGATACATTTGTTGTGTATGTGAGAGCGTATGAAACATTTTAGCGTGTATGATGGTACAGATGGTCGCGTTTTGAGCCTGATTGCTGATTGTGTGCCATCACATGGGATTGGTAAGGGACGAAGTCAACAAGTTAACTAGTAATCGGACTCCTAAAATGTTTTTTCCTGGTCTGGTTACCAAGGTTATACGGTCCGTTTGTTCTTTTCATCATCATCATCATCATCATCATCATCATCATCATCATCATCATCATCATCATCATCATCATCATCATCATCATCATCATCATCATCATCATCATCATCATCATCACTTCTACTGCCTCAACAGTGGGTACATAAGTGTGTGCTTATCATACAACCAACCACCCCCCAAAACTAACAAATACAACACCAGAAGGAACAGTTACATTTTTATTCACCCAAAAAACAAACTACCCTTTATATTTCTATAACTAACACACACGTTGAGTTATATTTTTATTCACACAAAAACCTAACTACCCTATATATTTCTTTATCTAACACCGCCCGTATACCCACAATTACACTTAACTGTAGTGAAAATACAACTGGTAAACAAATAATAATAATCAGTAATTAAGATAATGATTTTTTTTTTAGAGTCTTTCTCTGATAGCAGCTCCTTTTAACACCACCATCACCCAGGCATGTGCCCCAACATCACACTATGACGACAGCCAAATCGAGGATTTCTATCAACATCTACAGACTGTCCTTGACCAAGTGCCGAAGGAGGACATAGTCATAGCGCAAGGCGACTGGAATGCCAAGGTTGGCCAAGATGCGCACCATAACTGGGGAAACACATGTGGACCCCACTGCAACAACGAGACAAATTACAGGCTGAGACTCTTAGAGTTTGCCAGATACAACAATATAATACTGGCAAACACGCTTGGTCTCCACACAAAAAAAAAAAAAAAAAAAAAAAAAAAAAAAACAAACACACACACAAAACAAAACAACAAAAAACAAAACAACTGACGATGAACATGGCACAGTCCCAGCGGGGAGCATCACAACCAGATTGACTACATCATGGCCAAGAAACTCGTCAGATCAAGCATCAACATTGGCAGGACACGCACTTTTTTAGGAGCAGAAATCGAAAGTGACCACGATCTCGTGATGATGTCCTTCCGGTTTCACGTGAAGAGAGTAAACACAGCAAAGTGCACCAGTTCGACCTGGACAAACTGCAAGATCCGGAAGTAGCAGAAATATTCCAAGCCACAATTGGAGGGATATTTGCACATCTGCTCATTTTGGGAGCTTGTGAAGAAGATGTCAACACCATGACCACCACCTTCAACTCAGCTGTGACAGATGCCGCAACGAGATCCTTGGCAAGCAGCGCCCAAAGAAGAAACCGTGGATCACCCCTGAACGTTTGTACCCGTGTGATAAAGGAAGAGAGATGAAAACGAAAAAGAACACCTCACCGGGAGTTGATGCCTACCGAAAAATCAACAATAACATCCGAAAAGGCATGCGCACAGCAAAGGAGAACTGGGTAGAAGATCAATGCCAAGAAAATAGAACAGTCTAAACAAGGATAACAGCAAAAAGGTCTACCAGACTGTAAAGCGGCTGACAAGTGTTAAATAGCCCAAGGTCTCCACGATCCAAAGCAAGTCTGGCATATGCCTTACAGAAGGACAAGAAGTCTTGGATAGTTTATCTCAGGCGTTTAACCAATGAGCATCTGTATGGATGATCTCACGCGTATAACCAATAAGCATCACAGAGCAGGTCGACTCTCGAGGCCAACTCTACTAACGGTAGATATGGAAACATGGTAACTAGAAAGCGATTGGTCAAGAAGTAAAAGTTAGTAGAGAAAATCGTTACTAACAATAGCAAAGAACTACATCTTTTCAATAATAATAATCAGATCAGTCCAGCGTAGATTACAGGTATAGTATTTAGAAGAACAAGAAGGCCTACCAGACTGTGAAGCGGCTGACAAGTGTTAAACAGCCCAAGGTCTCCACGATCCAAAGCAAGTCTGGCATATATATTACAGAAGAACAAGAAGTCTTGAACAGATGGACAGAGTACTGCTCTGACCCTTACAACTTACAGGTACTTGCGCTACCGATGATAATCCCCGGTATGGACAAGACGACACAACACAGAACGATACACATACCTGTCAAGTGCTACGGATTTTTGCGTAGCGCTACGCATTTTAAACATTTTCCCATTGCTACGGCGTATCACAAAGCTGCTACGCAATTTTTCAAAAGTGACGATAATATTTTTTAACCAAGGGGGTTTTCGCGGGAAAGTAGTCTATTCCGGTCGAGTCTGGTTTAAAGACACTTAGTAAAAGCACCGCACTTCCGCAACACGTGTTCGTTCAGAACTTCAGTCTACAATCAGTCTTTGTGAGGGAGAGACAGACGGAGTTGAACAAAGAAAATGGCAAAGCCTCCACCTAAAAATCTCAAACGACGAGGAAGGCACCTTAAACCATGTTTTGTGAATAAGCACATTTGTTTGGGGGAAAAAAGTTCATCTGCTTTTTCTGTGTCAGTGATTGTCTCCCTTGTTTTTTTTTTTTTGTTTTTTTTTTTTTTAATGATTGCCTACCTTATGAATGTTTTTTTTTTGTTTTGTTTTTTTTTTTGCATTTTCACTTTTATTTTGAAAAACGTACATGAAAATGTTTATAATGATAATGATAATGGTAATAGCTAAAGTGTTGTGCATTAACAAGATTTTACAATAAATTTGTAAACACATTGGATGTGTGTGTTTATATTGGATGCAGAAGTTTCCAGTTTTGTTGCGAATCGCGTGATTCACATTAGTGCTACACCAAACCTCCATTTGCTATGGTTTTTCTGTTAAATTGCTACACCACAACCCGAAAACCCCTTGAGAGGTATGGATACATGTCCGAGTGGAAACAGATATGCATGCAGCCCTCTTCTTCACTCAGGACAGCTCCAGGACGACTGGACGCTGCCTTACAGGACCGCCACAGGAGGACGACACACCGCTTGAGATAGGGCGGCAAATAGACAAATTACGCCCGCACACATCCCCCCCCCCTTTAAAACTCTGCTGGCACTTTAGTACTTCTCTGTTATAATTCCTCCCTGTGACTAACCAAGTTAGCTCCGCACAGCAGCTTAATTTGCTTGTACTCTCTAATTTAGTGCGGACATCGCTCACTGCAAAACTACAATAAACACCTGCCGTCATACCCATATAGCGGCAATCTTGACCAATTTTGGATGACGAAGCAACATTAACAATACAATGTATGTGTTCTAATTACACTTATTTGCAAACTTAGCAATACATTTTAATTTATTTTCTCTCCATCACATTCCGTCCTCTATAACAGGGTTAGAAACCCTATTATTTCAGGTCTAAAAAACCAACTCGTGACAATCCTTCTGGAGTGATTCTCTGGCCTAGTTACCATGATCGCGGCTGGTCTATTTCTTCTTCGTCGTCACCATTATGCTCATTATCATCGGTTTAAACAAAATGTTATTTTTAACGAGACAAGCAAGCATGGGAGACATAAAGGGAACACCGCATCATCGTCGTCGTAATTGTCGTTATCATCATAGCTAAGTTTATATATATATATGTAATGTATACGGTTATGTTTTTATTTTCTTAAGTGTAATATGTTATTTTAGAAAATAAAACTGTTTTTCTTGAAGCTGACCACAACTATTCATTATGTTTCTTATTGTGTTCCATGTGCTGTTTGCTGTGACGTCTACACAACAATTTACAGGTAAATATCAGTACAACTCTTTCTCTCTCTCTCTCTATCTCTCTCACTCACACACACACACACACACTCCTCCCGACTCTCTCTCTCTCTCTGTCTCTCTCTCTCTGTCTCTCTCTCTAACTTGTTTCAAACCATTTCATCATCATGTTATTGTTATTGTAGTTTTTGTTTGTTTTCTTTTTGTTCTACTATTCACTTTCAATACAGAATGACTGGAGAAAGCACCTTCATCATGGATTCATGACAAAGTTCTTCATACGTGTCATAATCATCATCTTCATCTTGTATAATCGGCATCACAATCCACATTATCCCTGTCATTAAAATTAACCTCTTCGTCGTCGTCGTCATTATCATCATCATCATCACTAATACAAGTGGTGAAGCGATGCTGACAATGTACTAGTTATTGTCATAACAATTTTCAGGGGCAAACAGGAATGTTTAATCTTACGTTTCTACGACGATGATTCTCTATGAAAATATTGTAATGCCATTCTGATATGCTGATGCCTTTAAGATGTTTTTTTTTTTTTTTTTTTTTTTTTTTTTTTTTTTTTTTTGCTGTTTGTCTCTGTTAAACGTTGCGTACGCTGTTACGTGCTTGTGTGTCTGTCACTGAGTTTGTGCGTTTGGGTGCGTGCGCGCGTGCTTGTGTATGTCAAAATGCACCGTGCGTGTACGTGATGATGTGCAACTTGACTTGTCCGAAACATCTGCCAGATTTCCCACTACTAACTGTCACAACGTTGGTGAATGAACCCTGATGCGGAGAAAATGCCGTATTGGCGAAGCATACTAAATAATCACACACGGCAAAACTAGCCAAACCTTGCTCGAACCAAGCAGTTCAGCCTAGTCTGTCACTGAGCTAAATTGACGACAATAACGATGATTGTGGTACAGGTAGGTAGTCGTGTTGGTCGAGAATGAGGATGAGAAGAAGAGGAGAATTACACGGCAACTAATTAAAGAACGCAACCATTGACTAAATTAAACGAGGACTGATTTAGTATAGTATACTATACTATACTATACTATACTATACTATACTATACTATACTATACTATACTATACTATACTATACTATACTATACTATACTATACTATACTATACTATACTAGTATTAGGTGACGCAGAAGTGCATTGGTTTAAGCACGCTAGCAATGTTTCATTTAAGCAACGTCGGTAAGGGTTAGGACTTGGATGGGTGACAATACTTGAAAGGCAACCACCAAAACCACACCAAAAAGATTAAAGCATGCTGACGGCACACCCCAGTCCACCCAGCTAGCTGTGAATAGGTATCTGGATCTGTTTAGAGCCGGGGATAGTAAAGCAGCGAGGGAGAGGAGATAGGCTCAGCCCTCATTAAGCTGGCCTACAGAAAAGGGATATTCCATACGCTTCCCCCCACCCCCACCCCAACGACCAAAAGGTTATGGGGACACCTTTACCTATAGTATAGTATAGTATAGTATAGTATAGTATAGTATAGTATAGTATAGTATAGTATAGTATAGTATAGTATAGTATAGTATAGTATAGTATAGTATAGTATAGTATTGTATAGTATTGTATAATGTAGTATTGTATAGTCATTTCGTGGTTGATTAGCCGATTCTTTCTGCCTCTTGTCCTATGGAGATTGAAGTAGACAAATAAACACTACAGGTGACAGGAAGGCCACACGAATTGATCGGTATTATGGCTTAGTGGTCAATGACGTTAGGCAGGGTGCAGGAGGTTGGCGTCTAGACACTTCTGGACACTTCTTTGGCGCTGTTGTCGCTGTTTCCGCCGCCTGGCATAGGTGGCACCCTTCCACTGCCGCTGCTGCCTGACTTCTGTGGCGCTTCGCCGCTGCCGCCCTCCATAGATGGCGCCTCTCCAGCACGGCCGCTGTCTTTTCCGAGATCCACTCCGTGCCCGCCTCTGCATCAGCCTACAGTTGACGCAAACATCTGATCACTGATGCTACTGTTAAACTCATTTCCTCTCTTGTTTTGTCACGCTTAGACTACTGTAACCCTCTCCTGGCTGGACTTCCTTCTTCTTCTGTTTATCTGCTCCAACGTGTTCAGAACTCTGCTGCACGTCTGGTTCTCAAAATGAAAAAAAAACTGTTCATATTACACCCCTCCTACATTCACTCCACAGGCTTCCAGTGTCTCATATAATTATCTAAAAATCTTTATTTTCTGTTACAAGTGCGTAACATGTACGTCCATGGCTTAGCCCCTTCTTACCTGACCCGGAACATTCAATCCTAAAAGCCCTCTAGAAATCTTCGTTCTTCATCTGACACCCTCATGCTTCACATATCCCACTACAAACTCTCCTCCGCTGGCTGTCGATCTTTCTCAGTGCTTGGCCCTTCAGCTTGGAACTCTTTTCCCCTCTCTATTCGCAGCTCTCCGAACATAGTACTTTCAAATCCAACTAGAAAATTCATCTCTTCCTTAAATGTTTTTGATCTTGCCTCCCATCATCATCGTCGTCATTCCGCCTTTTTTGATTCAGACCACGGCCCATCACCCACCCCATCATCCCTTCTTAGCTCTCCCCTCTTTCCTCTCTCCCTCGCCTTTTATTCGTTAGCAAGTGTCTTGCCTGATTTTATTTTGTATGAAGCCGGATATTTAGAATGAATGCATGAGTACTGCGCTTTGAACTGATATTGTTCCTTAAGAAAAAGCGCTATATAAATACCATTATTATTTATTATTATTATGTCTAGGGCGACTTGAATTCGATTCTAGCATGCATACAGAGCCTTGAAGAACTCTTTGAACGTCGCAGTGCGTTGTTTATAAAATAAGCGTTTCAAGAGGTATGTTTTTTTCCCTATTAACCCCGTTATCCTCGCAAGATGTCATCTGGTAGCAATTTCTTAAAATTTAATTTCAGCCCCCATACAAAAGTAGAACTGTTTCCAACTTATTTCCACATAAATTCCATCTATTTCAAATAAGCTCAGTTTAGCACAGTGCGGGTTGGGTTGTCCAAATTCGGTTCTTTGTGATTTATTTTTGGAAATCTGCTGCGCTAGAAACTGTCCAATGAGCAGGAAAATCATTCAAGTGCCTAGCATATCCTTTCGATGTTTTTCACCTTCACAGCGTGACGTCAGGAATGCCATGACGTAGCTCCGCGCGAGAATGAGCGGCGTTCACCAGTTCCAGACAATCAATCATCTTAGAGAGAGAGACAGAGAGAGAGACAGAGAGAGAGAGAGAGAGTGCGTGTGTGTTTGTGGGTGGGTGGATGGGAGGGTGTTCCACCATCCTAACTACCCGCTGGCAAAAGTATTTAACGATCTCTTTAGTCTTAACCCTCGAAAAAGCAAAGGCGCGCTGTTAAGGAATCCGTGGGCAGCAATTAGGATTTTCTGTTCTGATAGAAGCCCTCACCAGTAGTGTGTTTGGTCTACAGTTACACAGGCAGACAAACATACTAGACGCACTGATCCACAAACGGATAATTTAATTAAAATCTAAGTGTTCTTGTATAACCCTGTCGTTGAATTTCAACTCGATATTGTTCAGAAGAAAATTAATGTAAGAAGACACATGGCAGACACTTAGTGACACGATCAAGACTACAGTTCAAAGTAATGGGATAGTTCGTTCGTTCGTTCGTTAATTAGATTAACGTCCCTAGACACTTTCGCATATAAGGGACAGGAGATTTCCCGATGAGGGTAGACGAAGATTAAGACCGCATACTGGTCACAAGATGAAGGGTTGACCTAATAATACAAGCTGAGGGGCCGCAGGCAAAGCGTGGGCGTCGAAAGGGCTGAGTAGACACTTATATGCTCAAAAGGGTTAAGTGGGCGCTTATACATGCCTAGACTAGAGGTGCTATGAGCAAAATAGATAGGAAATTACAGGGTTGAAAAAAGACTTTTATGTTGATAACAGACCAGGTCTGTGCTATAAAGGCAACAGGGACAGGGCTACTGAATATAAAAGCCAACAATAAAAATAAAACCAGTTAAAAATAAAAATCCTTCAGGGCCACAAAACAAAAACAAGAATGCTAAAAGCGGCCAAGGGGCCAGGACCAATCAGTCCACGCAGCTATAAAGCCAAAAATGTAATAAAAATTTCAAAAACGACCTACAAACAACAAACAAAATTAAACTAAATTCCGCCACAAAAAATTTTAAATAACATAGTCACAAAAATACTAGACTCAACAATTAAATAAAAGCACCACAACCCGAGTTGATGGTGCAACCGCGCGGAATGAATTCCACATAAAAACGTTAAAAATCGATTTACTAAGTATAAAACGGAGATCAGTGTTCACTATTTGGTATTGGGTACGCGCCTCAGGTCTTACGTATACCGGAAAAATCTCTTGACTGGGTCACAGAATGATCGGTCAAAACATTCTTGAACCCCCATGACAATACTTCCAGAACCTCTTTTTGGTCATCCTCATCAAATGAAAACTCCGTGAATTTGGGTGCGATCCGTTTTAGAAAATCCCTCAGCTGAATCAAAAAGTCAGAGGCCATGAGACCACGTCGTATCTGTGTAGCACGCGACACGGTGTCGGTTTCCGTATGGTCAAGAACCGGCAGCGACTGTGACGAAGCATCACACATAAGCACAGACTTAGGGACAGAGGTCTCTGAGTCAGACACGGTGCCAATATCGGACATAACTTGACTAGACGCCGACGGCCTGCGCACGGCCAAAAGTCCCACGGTATCCACAAGCCTGGCAACCGTAACGGTCAATTTTTCCACCAGGTTTTCGAGCCTAGAGATAGCAACCCAAGGGTCGCCGCCGCCAAGACCAGGCGCAGGCGGCACCTCGGTATGATAACTTCCACCGCCCACTCGATGCTGGGACGGTGAAACCAACGGAGCAGATGAAGCAGCCAGAGTCCCGGCTCTTCCCCACACTGATTTAGTCTGCTGCTCAGGCGCCGAATCCCGCAAGGAACTAGGCCCCACCACAGGGGCGACAGGAGTGCCGACAACCCCCCACGCTGGTTTACCCGAAGCAGAGTCCACCAAAGTTAGTGAACGGGCCTTGGACAAGGCCTGGGTTCGCGGCATGTAACTCGTAGCCCTTAGGCTATTCGCAAGAATACGTTCTTTCAATGCAGGACAATTTATATTAGCGGCGGAGTGGCAGCCCTTAC
The DNA here is from genome assembly GCA_036898135.1 of Oncomelania hupensis. Taxonomy (NCBI): domain Eukaryota; kingdom Metazoa; phylum Mollusca; class Gastropoda; order Littorinimorpha; family Pomatiopsidae; genus Oncomelania; species Oncomelania hupensis. The sequence goes on along the minus strand of JBAHVR010000406.1, from coordinate 50,448 downwards.
AGTTAGGACACGATCGCCTAGTGGCCTTGCAATGTGCTCCAGAGTGCCCAGACCCGCCACAAGACGAACACGTCTGAATCGAATTACAATATTTTTTCGTGTGACCGAATTTCTGACATTTGTAGCAGCGGATGACCGCTGCTACATAGGGGCGCACTGGGTAGTCCCTACGATTGATTAGCAGTACCGTGGGAAGGGTCTGTGCCTCAATAGTGACCTTAACCGAACCGGCCGGTGATCCATCAGCACAGCTCAAACGACGTAAGCTGCGGATAGTGCATGGGTGAACACGACCATCAGAGCCGACCACACCCTCGCATTTAGCAAGAATCTCTTCTTCAGAGACAGTGGGGGGAATGTCCTGTATGACCCCTTCGACCGTGGGTTTCGGTATCACACAGGCAACCAACAACTTCCCCAGCTCAGATAAACCGGCAAGTTTCGACTGTTGGGCACGAGTTTTACAGGCTACCAAGTAGCCCTCACCCAACTGTCTCACCCTTTCGATCGGTCCCACGACCTCAGACAACTGTTCAGCCAGCTTCCAGCCACGCGATTTGGAAATCGCCGGGCCCGGAGCATCAGAGTATTTGATTATCACCGGGAACCTGCAGAGACTGTGGTTAACTACCGGCGGCGGGTTTGATGGAAGCCCATCTCTATTTCTGTTCCTCCGTCTACCGGAGACGGTCGTCCAGTTTTTCTCCTGATCCCCAGGAGGGGCCGATACGGACGGCCCAGAGGCGGATTCGGAAGGCTCTACTCTAGTCTCCCTATTCGCTTGAGCTAGACAATCAGCCTCCGGCCGACGCGGTAAGTCAGTGACCTCGATCGGTTGCTCGTCCATTCCAACAGAGGAAGCCGACGAAGACTCAGAGAGCGTTCTCCTAGAACGTTTACGATTTGGTGTGGACGGGCCCATGCCGACCTGGGCTGCTGAGGTCTGATCAGGCGCAACATGAAGTTCCAAGACTTCATCATCAATGCAAGCCGAATCGATTTTAGATTTAACCACGGGAGAATCTTTCCGCGGCGCCCCAACCGGGCAGCGCTTCCAAAAAGGAGCGTTCGACTCGGACCGATCCATACGAGTACGACAGCGCAATGAACAGTGCCAGGATAAAACTACATAGTTAAAAAATAAATAAAAATAAAGCAGATAAAAAGTTAAAATCAAATCTCAAAATCAAAGTTCTCTTAGGGAGCTACAAAAATCCTATCAAAAAGCAAAAAAAAAAGACCAAGTCCAGGACTGGGTCAAAAAGACGACAAAATGCTAAAAAATTATAAAACTTAGGGTTTGGGGGACCTAAACGACAGAATAGTCACCAACAAGAAGATGGCAGACGGAGCCGCAGCCTCAGTGTAAGCGCATAACAGCAATCGGGTGCCCCAATGGTACGCAGTATCGAAGAGAAGAAGTTCTCAACAGCGCGGCGCCGGACGACCACAAGCCAGAATCAGCAGGGTGACAGGTCCCCGCCACAGTGTAGAAACGATGCGTTGGCACTCAAGTAAAGAAGCGAAGTGTTAGCGCTTGCACCAATACACCCCTCAACTTCAACTCTCGATCTGTAGATGGATAGTTCAAACTTGACGTTGCCCTTATAAATCGGTCGTTGTTGAACTGGCCTGCGTAGCTTCTGTCCAATCGCTTTTCTTCAGCTTCATCGCAATTCAGTGCCTCTATTGGCATGTACTGGATTTCCCATCACTTTGTCTTACATTGTCGCTAATTCTATTAACTCGCCTTTGTCTAAGTCTAAAATCCCTTAGCTGAATTAAATTAAAGAAGGAAAGAAACAATCACTTTTGTCTTCGCATCGTGAGTAGACTTTTAATTAAGGTTATACAGGCAGTCGACCCGAAAGCGACGCTGACCCCAATCTAGCGTCAGGGTCGCCTTTTTAGTGCAGACTGGCCTGTTGGACACACATTGGCGGAAATCGGACGTTCGCGCAATACACGTGCAAATCTATTCAAGTTTTCTAGTGTCTTTTAGTCAAGTTCAAGAGCATATCATGGTTTTCTTGTGTAGGAATTAGTTTGATAAATGTGTAGCCCACTCTGCTTAGGTGAACATAATTATTATGGTCCTAATAAGTTGATGTCATCACGTTTCTTTTATGTTTAAGCTGCTAATTACTGAGGTCTAATCTTACTTTAGTAGCCTTCTGAGTGTGCATGAATGGTGTTTATTTAGTATGAACTATGCACCGCCGTGAACTAGATTCGTTGCTCCCGATTCTCACCAAAAAAATAGTCTCTGTGATAATAGTAGCACGACCTCATTTCACGACAAAAAAATTACATAAAATTTCAGTGGCAGCCAGTAAAATCTATTGCAGAACAAGTTTGCGAATTCCTATCCTATCCTATCCTATCCCGTAACTCGGAGGTCGTAGGGGCACCACAGATGATCGTTAAACTACCGTATTCCATATTTCTCTGTTCTCAGCAACCATGATGGCTTCGCTCAGTGCCGAACCAGTCCATTCTCGAATGTTGTCCTCCCACCTCTTTTTCGGGCTCACTCGTCTTCTACCTCCTTGCACTGTGTCTTGCAGGATGGTCTTTGCAAGACCTGATGATCTGGTGACGTGGCCATACCATCGGAGTTTCCGTTTCTTCACCACTGTGAGCAGGCCACCGTGTTGTCCAATGGCTTGTGTGATGGTCTGTTGGACTTCGTCGTTGGTGAAGTGCTGGGTATACGAAATGCCCAGAAGTTTTCTGTAGCACATCTCCATGCTTTGTATTCTTCGTTGTAGATCTGCGGTTTGCGAATTACACCGTGAAATTGTGTCGCTGTAAAATAGACGGCTTACGACTCATTTTCACATAAACATAGTTGCCGCCACCACTTTCGCCTTAAAAATTATTGTACCTCCAGTACTTTAATTCATAGCGGATACTAATATTTTTTCATAGTTAATGAAATTACTGTGGCCGCTCACACGTGACATCTTTTCACGTGTTAACTTGTAGCGCATAACGATACAAAACAAACAACAACGTGGCTCGAATTTAGTTAAAAGTTATTGCTGTATTGCACAAATGGGTGTCTGTTTCATGTGGATGGTTTGATTGATCGTTTTACTCAACGTGGGTATACAACTACAAAATAAAACACCCGACAGATGTGCTGGGCCATAAAGCTAGCAAGATGTAGTCCAAATTGACTGGCTGACGTAGGCCTACTTCACGCTCCTGCTTTGATTGGTTGTTGTAACTTCCTGTACACTCCACAAGGTGAAACCGCAGACAACACGTGACTGGATGTGTCCTGTAGCGATCCATTAACGGTCACTATTCTGTACATTATTATTAATAAAACCTTAGTCCTTCGTCATTTTATAGGTTTTGTTACACATTATTTTGCTCATATATTTTTTCCAGTAATAGGTTCCATAAGTTCTTGACAGTCACCTAATGTCATTTCTTTCTTTCTTTCTTTCTTTCTTTCTTTCTTTCTTTCTTTCTTTCTTTCTTTCTTTCTTTCTTTCTCTTCTTCTTCTTCTTCTTCTTCTTCTTCTTCTTCTTCTTCTTCTTCTTCTTCTTCTTCTTCTTCTTCTTCTTCTTCTTCTTCTTCTTCTTCTTCTTCTTCTTCTTCTATCAATGTAAATCATAGGACCTTCTTCTTCTTCTTCTTCTTCTGACGCTTCCTCATTATAATCTTCATCTCATCAGCAGCAGCGTCATCAACACTGTCACCACCACCATCAAATGTCCAGACTGGAAAACTCTCAGCGGATTCGCTGATATCAGCGTTTTTCTGGCAAGGTTCAGTGGGTGAAAAAAAAATTAGTGGGGAAAAAAAATCGGTTATTTGCCGATGACCGTGTATTTTCGTGTGATCGTGTACTTTCGTATCAATAAGAGACTATGTCCACACCGTGTAGGAGCGGCTTCCCCTGTTCCGGGAACGTGTGTGTTTGAATGCGACTTCCTGTTCCTTCTCGATCCGATTTTAGCGTGAATGTAATTTGTTAAGGGAAAAAAGAGAATGTCTTGTGTTTCGAGAGTGGTGAATCGCTGAAACTGTTGAGTCAGACAAGGTTTTCAAGAGAGCAAGGCGTGCTGACAGTGTTAATGGCAGTGACAGTGTATCACTGTCAAACAGCGCTAGTAAATAGAACATCCAACCTTCATGCAGCATAGGAACTGTCAAACACCACTCTCATAACACAGATTTGAAGTTAAACAGAGTACCTTGATGAATTTTTTTTTTAAAGTAAACCAGTAGGTACATTATTTTTGCTCGACGCTTTTCATTGGCTATATAAGACTGACAACAACCCAACATTAAACATGGCCGACAAGCAGCGATCTGAGGGGAAGCCGAAGAAAAGGAAAAATAAAGCAGACAAAACTAATTGCTCAAAAAAATTAAAACAAGATGAAGGAAAAGAAAAACAAACTTTTTAGTCAGCCTTTGGCTTTGAGTGCTCGGTAAGAGAAGAAAAAGGTGAGCCGCAACCGGGCTCGGCTGAAGAAACTCAAACTGATTAAAAGACTTTCCACGTAAAGACTCAAGTGTTTATTACGTATGTTGGTGTACCCCCTAAAAAACTGAAAGGGGGTATAAAAACCCCCTTATGTTTGCAATGAGGGTATGGAAACCCCCACATGTTTTGGTTGAGGGTATAAATACCCCTAGCTTAAAAACTTTCTCCATCACTGATTATTATTATTATTATTATTATTATTATTTTTATTATTATTATTATTATTATTATTATTATTAAATAATTTCAGTTACACTGTAGAGTTTGTGGTATAAATGGCCACCTCCACCCACCCAGTCACCACTCTTCAATAGCTCCCAACCATGCAACCTCTACCCCCTTCATCCACCCACACACACACCTCCCAAGAAGAGAAGAAAGAGGTTACTATTTTGGTCGTTTTGCGCCAAGGTATAAAGGTGTTTGTCAAGGTGATGGAAAGAATGGACTTGGTCAAGGACAGTATACTACAGAAGACAGAGGAAACTGTATCCAGCCAAGAGTCGTGCTCATATTGTGTAATAAGAAGAGTGGTTTGTGTGCTGAGACGTTGGGGTGAAGGACAGATTGGATGTCGCAGGCTGGAGAGGAAGAGGGCTGTTTGATTGTGTATGCAGTTGTGAAGGAGGGGGAGGGAGGGAATTATCATCGTCATCGTCATCATCATCGTTATCATCACAATAATACGTAAAATTATTATTTTTACAATGATTTATATTGCGCGCATGTATCAAGGTACCCGGCGAGTCAGCAGTAGAAGACCAGGATAAAACAAAACGTGACTTATTTGAATTCCAGGTCCATCTCTACGGGATACAGTACCACCAGTTTCATGAGTTTGTTTTTTTTAAATTAAAACGTTTGTTGTTGTCTTTGTGAAAGGTCTTGCTTTGAATTATGTTGAAATACATTGAAATGTTTAAATGGAAAATATGGAACAGGCTAAAATGTATGTACAAAAGGGTCGCGAGTATATAAAGTGAATTGAGGAGAAAACGTTAAGAGGTCGACGACCGAAAACTTTCGAATCATAAACTTCAACTTGAAGGACATTTAACTACTGAAGTTTTTTTGATTTTTTTTTTAAAGTACGGTACCATTTATATGAAGACGAATAAATAATCTGGTAAAATGTGTGTTTAGGAGTTGATTATATTTGGAGGCGTGAGAGAAAGAGTAGAAAACGAATATGGAAGAAAGTTGACTCATTTCAAGTTGCGTGTATCGCTTTGAGCGATGTTTAAATGTTAAACTTTTGTACAAAATATTAACGTTTCCGTTAGCGTTTAAGTTCAAATATTATCTTACATATTGAGGACAATAACATGAAGAGGGTAACATGGCTGTTGAAGAGGATTATATTGCATGAATGTCATTGCGACAAAGGTCGACGATCGAAGATTTTGACATTTGAACTTCACATTATTCTTTTAAAAGGACCCAATTCGAAGATTTTGTTTTCTTTTTGCGACAAAGGTTTACCCTAAAATTCTTATTGTTATTACACTAAACAATGATAAAGCGGGCTTTCGTTGCTCAAACCAACTGCTAAAGTTTAAATTTTCCATTTCGGTTCTAACATGGAGTTTCCCCCTGTTTTAACGGTATATCAATACCACAGCCGTGTGACTTTTTACCCCTATTTCTGAATGAACCACGCGGCTTGAAGAGTGTGTCTTTGGTGTCTAGGGGTATAGTAGGGTCCATTTTCCCAACCTAAAACGAAAAACGTACCGAGTAATTTTACGGGGTTTGTCTCTATGGTAGATGCTATTTTTAGTTCAAGAATGTTGGCTAGCTGTGGCTATTAATAGACACAAAAACTACGACATTTATTCATTACAAAAATAACTATACTTTGGAAAAAGTTATTTGTTGTTGTATGCTTATTTTGTTTCAGTGGGGCAACACTCACTGTGAATGTTAAAAGGTTGTAGAGGGGGCTTGCTCGAAGTGGGTTCTTTTAAAGGACATGTGAAAACCCTAAACAGTGAAGGACAGGTGTTGTGTACTGCAAGAATGGAGCATGCCCACGTTTCTCAATTAGACGATAGTGTTTCCAACGCGGATAAGAAGTAGTTAAGCCAGACCTAAGACTGCGGCTTGCGGGCTAGAATGTTTCGCTTTGAATTACAGTTTAGTGGAGGGGGTGGGTGTTTCGTATATAGAGCGGATAAAACGTGTAGTGTGTGTGTGTATATATGTAGGTGTGTGTGTGTGTTTGTGTGTGTGCACGCGTGCGTAGTGTATTGCGAGGGAACGCGAGAGCGAATGAATAAAAATTTATTAAGCGCATAAAAATGTCCACACAAAAAGCAAGATCACAGAGTGTGGGATTACTGTTACCGCATTATGAGCATTATCATTGAACTGTTTAAGTGATGATGCAGTGTATCAGAAGCTGTAAGTAAAACTAATAGGTTGGGCATGGTGAACTTGAACTGAATTTATTGATTGTAATAACATGAAGTACTAGATAAATATTGGTGGAGATGAAATGTGTAGGTGTTTGTTTTGTTATGAAAGTGAGCAGGTAGTTTGTGATTGTGGAGTTGAGGAGAGGGAGGGTGGAGAGTGGTGATGAGTAAGGTGATGATCAAAGAGGGCTGGGTATTATGATTATACCCCTTGAGAGTTGGCGTAAAGAGTAGCTAGTTATTGTTATTTGAAGGCAGAAGTACAGTATTCAAAGTGGGCCGAGGGAGAGTCGCCAGTGCTGAGTGTGCTCTTGAAATGATGGAATAACGAAACGACTGAGGACTAGATTTGAGCCGTCTGTGATAATCCCGAGAGAAGGAGGCTGAGTGGGCGAGAGAGGGAGAGGAGGATGTGGGGAGTGTGGGAGTGGAAGGAGAGGAGAGGGTGTGTTCGGGGGACAAGTGGGCCTGTAGCCAACCAATGGCGATGAAGTAGACGAGTGACTGTTGATATATACACTTCCTGTGCACTAGGTAACATGGCTGTTGAAGGCTGGCGGGGCGGGGGAGGGGTGTGGGGAAGGAGGGCTTAGGGAAGGTGTCAAGATGCACTTGTACAGCAACCTTTCACTGTTGCTATTTACCTACTACCGCTTACTAGGCTACTTACCCTACAGCGTAGCTCAGACGGAACAAGTCTACTCTTTCTGTTCAGTAGGGAATTTAATTAACTGTCTGAGCTTGGTGACATATCACCAGTATCTTTTTATAATGTATTATACAACTTTAACCCGCCCACACTCCCCTCCACCCCCCCCCCCCAAAAAAAAAAAAAAAAAGAAGTAAAACTCTTAAAATTCATTTTTTCCCCCACCGATTGAAATCGATGAAACAGTTCTACAGTCATAGTTCGCGTGTGTGTGTGTGTGTGTGTGTGTGTGAGTCATTAGTTCGCGCGTGTGTGTGTGTGTGTGTGTGAGTCATTATATATATAGATAGATAGATAGATAGATAGATAGATAGATAGATAGATAGATAGATAGATAGATAGATAGATAGATAGATAGATAGATAGATAGATAGATAGATAGATAGATAGATAGATATAGATATAGATTGATATAGATAGATTTAGATATATAAACAAGAAAAATAATTATCCTGCTCTCAAAGGTGGACAAAAGTGAGACAAAGTGACTTTCAATTCCGTGTGCTTCTTAATGAGCTAAAAGAGCTCAATAAGCAGTAGAATTGCATTCATAAAGCCTGGTTCTCCTGACGCGTTTCGATCTTTACCAAAGATCTCATCAGAGGAGGTTTGGCCCTGAATGCATAGACTACACTAAGTGCAGTCCAAATGTACTGCATGGGCAGTCACAAAGACACCCGTTAAGAAGTTCACATTAGGAAGAAGCCAGTCTCACTTATATATATATATAAGGTTACTGTTAATAGTTAATAATGAGTTTTCCTAATTTTGTTTTATAGTTAAAGTTGTTCTGTACTCATGTAAGCGCCTAGAGTTAAGTCTAGATTAAGCGCATAAATATATTATTATTTTTTTAAAATTATTAATGTATTATTATTATTATTATTATTATTATTATTATTATTATTATTATTATTATTATTATTATTATTATTATTATTATTATTATTATAATGAGTGTTGTGGTTGTTGTTGTTGTTGTTATTATTATTATTTTTATTATTATTATTATTATTATTATTATTATTATTATTATTATTATTATTATTATTATTAATCATGCGAAGACGGGACACAGTTATGATTGCTGTTTTTCTTTTTAATTTGTTTCTGGCCGGCTACTGTGTATACCAGGTCATCAAAGGAACCTCGGCCGAGCGCCAGACTTTGAGGTCAAAAATTGAAGTTCAGTGCCAGCGTTATGTATTTAACACAATAAGATTATGAGGGGAAGGAGACGAGTGTGTGAGAGAGAGAGAGAGAGAGAGAGAGAGAGAGAGAGAGAGAGAGAGAGAGAGAGAGAGAGAGAGCGAGAGTAAAATTTAAATGAGGAAGAATTGGGGAAAGGACAAGAATGAGGTGATGAATGGTACTTTAGCGCAAGTGTTAGGTATGTAATACAATGAGACCTTGAGGGTAGGGGGAAGGTAAGAATTTTTTTTAAATAAAAGACAAATGGGAAAAGGTGCAAGAGCACTTTGAACTGTTCCTTACTATGAAGAGCACCTTATACATATTATTAATTATTATTATTATTATTATTATTATTATTATTATTATTATTATTATTATTATTATTATTATTATCAATAAAATTATGACAGATACTTTGGCGCAAAGTTTAGATAAATATCCCTTCGATATCCGTGCAAAATGCAGGTGGTAGCGCTACTGATATTCCTTTGCAACTTGTTGATTACTAGTTTTCTTACTTATAATCAATTTACTATAAATAAAATATAATATTGACTACCTCCTATTCTAACTTATCCCGTAACTCAAGGTCGTTGGGGCACCACAAATGATCGTTTAACCAGCGTACTCCGTCTTTCTCTGTCCTCAGCAACTCTCATGGCTTCGCTCAGTTTCAAACCAGTCCATTCTCGAACTCTCATGGCTTCGCTCAGTGTCAAACCAGTCCATTCTCGAATGTTGTCCTCCCACCTCTTTTCCTGTTTCCCTCTTCTTCTTCCTTGTCTTTGCAAGGCCTGATGCTCCGGTGACGTGGCCATACCATCGGAATTCCGTTTCTTCATCACTATGAGCATTTCATCGTGTTGTCCAATGGCTTGTGTGTTGGTCTGTCGGACTTCGTTGTTGATGATATGGTAGGTATAGGAAATGCCCAGATGTCTTCTGTAGCACATCTCCATGCTTTGTATTCTTCCTTGTAGATCTGAGGTGAGGGTCCATGTTTCGCAAGCGTATAGGAAGATGAAGATGACAAGGGAGCGCAGCAGCCTTACCTGGGAATGTAGACTGATGATCATGTCTTTCCAAATGGGCTTCAACCTTGCTAGGGCCGCAATTTGTGCGATTCTGGAGAGGACTTCCTGTCGGGACCCATTGTCTGATACAATGGCTCTTAAATATTTGAAGCTATTCGCCGTGTTGAGGGATTGGCCTTGGATTTTGATTACCATGTTGATGCCATTGGCGTTGACTAACCTCACTACTACTCAATACCTCACTTTTTTTCTCTTTTTAAAAAAAGTGTTTGATTTTGTCCACGAATTTCTACGGGAGTGAATTGCAATGTCTTATTTGATGCTTTTATTGACGAATATATTGTCCTGTTTCGTGTTTCATATGCATGTTTTGTTTTATTTCACCCACATGTCAACTTCATTTCTGTAAATGAGGACAATAAAATAATAATCTTGTATCTTGGAAACTGTTAAAGCGACTCTCGAAATTTTAGGGCTGCTGTTTGGCCAAAAAGAATGCTTATCATTGACGTTTGCGTTTAGAAAAGGTAGAGAGAATTAGCAAGCAAAACAATACCTTGAAAAGGCTGTGATCGTGTTAATAACGATGACGGTGGATAAAAGCTGGCCTTCGGACAACTCCTTCAGTAGGCTAGGATGTTGACAAATAAAGACAATTAGTTGGTGTGATCAGTACCTTCAACTATCTTTTGCCGAACTGGACATTCACTATTTTAATTATCGAATGTTCAATTACCAATTTTCATATGGGAAATATTATATTGATATTCTTACGTAGGATCACTTGTTTCATTTTATTTATAACTTTAAATAAAAATTTACCGGTACACAAAGGACGCTTCAATACTTCCCCCAGGTCTCTGCGTGTTTGTACTAAATGTCATTCTAGTGACGTTAGTGAATATCATTATGTGTTTGTGTGTCAATATTTTGAAGATGATGGTCGTTGTTTTTTTTTCCCGTCGTGCCATGTACCACTGGAGGAAACCTAACAGTGTAAAATACAAAATATTATTCCGCAGCAAACAAAAAGGTGCTTATAAATTCAGTAGAATTGTTTCCAGTTATTTACAGCGAACTGTAGATCAAGAGAGGGTGCGCATTGTATTTTTCGTCATTGGTTAACTCATTTGATCTCTTTTTACTGTGCATGTTGTTTTTTTGTTTCTTTTTTTATTTTTATTGGTTTCTTCTTTTATTGTTTGTCAGTGTTTGACCTGTTATCCAGCTTTACTCTATTTCTGCGTCTTTGGGCTGTTGTTCACACTCAAAATTGTTTGATTGTTTGTTTGTTCCAGAGCGAGATATGGAGAACGGTTGTTTTTATTTTCTTTTTCCCTTTTTTGAAGAAAAATAATTTAGCAGCTTAATACGTAGAGGTTTTGGAAATGTAGTACCATTTATAAACGTTGTTTGCAGTCAAGTGCAGACCGCGGGAATGAACGTAAGTTTTAGTCGTTTTTGTGTATCTTCCTATCCCTTTATTCACTGTTTGTTTAGTGTGTATCAGTTGTTCATCTTTGATTTATTTTTGTTCTAGATGCATTGTTGTCGTTTAATTAAGGTTGATGTTGCTGCGTATTGGTCTATAATTTTTTGCTACACACGTGTAACACAATTTATACTCCATTCTCTCTCTGGCGAAAAGTGAGGAAGGGTGAATCAAAAGAAATAAAACAATAGATCTCTGTCTCTCTCTGTCTCTCTCTGTCTCTCTCTGTCTCTCTCTCTCTCTCTCTCTCTCTCTCTCTCTCTCTCTCTCTCTCTCTCTCTCTCTCTCTCTGTCTGTCTCTGTGTTTTGTGTTATCCTGAGATGTGATGATGATGATACCTTTGTTCTCTTTTCCGTGTACTATTTATTGTCACTTTGTCCATTGTAGTGTGCTTTTTTGATCTCTTTCCACTCCGAGGGTCCTGGAATTACACTGCTGTCTTGCCTTGCCTTGTTTGTACGCAGAGAATAACAGCCGTTCGCTACACTAATGACAATTATACGGAAAAAATACAACGCAATTTCCCCAATTAATGGGGGGTTCAAAGCGCTAGTGTAATATGTATTTTAAAAAAATCGCTGTCCCTTTTATAAAGCCATGACAGCGAAGGTTCAGTCTTATTTTATTGGTTGAAAAGAGCCAGTCGTTTTGCATTAAAAATGAAATTTATGCCTATAGCCCTAGCTTAACTGGCCGAGACAAACCCGAACCTTGTCTCGGCGAGACACCCGAGACAGTCTCGGCGAGACACCCGAACCATCCTTGCCCTTAACTAGGCTCGGCGAGCAATCCGAGACAGGATCGGCGAGAACTTCGAGACGTGTCTCGCCGTGTCGCGGGCCGGCCTTTTGTCTTGCCGTTCGTGCGCAGCAAACCTGCCCGAGACACTATTTTGATTTGCTGAAAAATCTATCAATGTCAATGACAACTGATCTAAAGAAATACTACAACACTTAAAATAAGTAGGTGCACCAAATCCAAACTTAATTTAGACTGGAGAACAGTGAAAATACTGAATCAGTAAAAATAATAAATCATTGAATAGCCACTGAGCTGTTCAGCCAACTCTTGCACCAGTGCATGAAATGCACCTTGCTGGTGCCTTTGCAACACATAGGGAAGTGTTGCCTTTTGCTTTCTTTCTCTTTTTGCTGCCCCTTCGTTCTCGCTTAGGACATACAGCGCTAGATCAACGCCAAAATCTTCTGCAGTTTTCAATTCACGATCGAAGGCCGCCATTGTTGCTAACGTAACTTTGTCAGGTATGTCAGTTTCGACGCAGCTAAAAATAGACCCAGTTCAGAAACGAAAGAGCTCGCCGTGACGCCCGATCTCCTGTCTCGTCTCGGCTGGTCTCGGGAAGACCCAATTAAGAATGAAACTGCATTTTTGACCTTTGGTTCGCCGAGACAAGGTTCGGTTTGTCTCGCCCAGTTAAGCTAGGGCTTAAGAGGACCTAGTCGTTTTGCATTAAGACTGAAATTGATGGCTCATAGTACCTAATCGTTTTACATTAAAAATGAAATTGATGGCAACGAGGACCTAGTCTTGTCGCATTAAGAATGAAATTGATGACTGAGAAGACTAAATATAATGATCACTTCTATAATAAGCCGCTCTCCCCCAAAGTTACTCCTTTGCTAACCTTGCAGTGAAGATTATTTCCTTCCTGGTAGACTGGTTATATGGCGTTTAATGTTTGTATTAATGGTAGTAGTTTTCTTGGGTGCACTATTTTTTATGCAAGATGAAGTACATAAGTATTGCCATGTTCGTTCCTCTTTTTTCGAGTTCCTCCTTCCGTCTATTTCACTCTAGTAGCCTATGTAATATTGTAATTTCCCCCTGCAGTCTCTGCACGTTTTGGATGCAAAATTTCCATTGGCTGAGGTAACATTTTCCCATTGAAAAGAGAACTTTTCCGTTGGACTATGAAAACTCGTGACTTCTATGACCGCGGAAGTCTGTTACTTTCCCCTGAGTTATTCATTATCGCAATGCACATAAATAATGATGATGGTGGAATTTTAGGTATGAGTGTGTATGTACCTCTGTATTACAATGAGGCTACAAGACTTAGTGTATGGAGATGTTTGGGCAATATTGTGTGTGTGTGCACGCGCGCGCCCCTTCCTTTTGCATTTGTCGGCCATAGTATTGTGTACACCATATTATAAAATGTGTTACCAGTATACACAGAAAAGGATGTAATGTTAGAAAACATTGATTATATTAATAATATATTGTTCAACAAGATAATAATAGAAGAAATATAGCCAGAATTATTATTAGAACTGATTTAAGAAACATTTGTTAAATGTATAGATACATAGATAGATAGATATTGTGTGTTGGTTTGAATAGGCGAATATGTGTGTGTGATTTAGTGAATGTCTAAAATTGAAAAAATTAATAGACCTTTAATAAAAGAACTGAATTGAACTAATGTTTGCGTTCCTGTCATGTGCACAGTATTTGCATTAAAGTATTAGATGTGTCTGTGTCTATGTTCATTTGTATGCACAATTTGTACGATTAATGACGACAACGGAGTTGTTCCACCAGGTATTGTTAATTATCGAAGGTCGGAGTGCTGCAATGGTCCATTAGACCATGTTAGACGGTACTCAAGCTTACGACAAGCGTGAGTTGAATATAGATTAACGTCCCCGGACACATAAGCGTATAGGGGACTTTTTTTTCGACAAACGTGCTTTTGGCAGCCCAAATATAATATGGCTTGCTTTGTGTGTTTGTTTACAGATATAGATTGTCAATCTGAACTAAAGGGTAAAAGAGGTTTTAAGCTGACACTTAAGATCGGAGTGGCACAAGTAGTCCAAGACTTGAAGCAAGTGTGCACGTGCGCGAGGGGTTGGTTAGTTTGTAGACGTAGATTATCGGTGTTTAGTAACATAAGATTGTCGTCATCTCAAATCTGTGATTTAACTTCACAACAGGCCGTTATCTAAGATAGGGATGGTTCATTGGTCCGTGGCGTTAGACGGAGTTCGTGCTTGCAGCATGAAGTACCTTGGACAGCGTAGACTATATTGGGCATAGTGAGCCTCTGCTGACAGTGTCTTGACCAGCTCTTCGAGTTGCGCAATGTAAGAATCCCGTTTTTGCTGTTTCTCTTAGCTGTCTGATATGTTCTGTCCTTAACACAAAAATGTTATGCCTTTACCTCATGTTGAGGTTCTTCTTTGAGGAAAGAGATAGGCCCGGCTGAGGCAAGATTAATAAAGAATAAGACTATGACAGAGACAAAGAGAAACAAAGAGAGAGAATTACAATTAAAGGAAGAGATAGGAAGTTATACAGAAATTTGAGGACAGGAAGATAGAATGGAAAGAACACAGACAGAGAGAGTGTGTGACGGTGCTGGTGGGTCTATTGTTGCTGGGCTCTGCACAATGAAATGCTATTACACACTCGCCTTTCGTCTGCGGAGATCGGCTAGTTAGATCGCCCTATGACTAATCTTAATACATTTATATGTTTGTCCCGGTCTGTGTAAGGAGGGGATTACAGAGATATGGAGAAAAGTGTAAAGATTCACTGACACACTAGCTCTCGCACGGCTATGAAAAATAGGTAGTCCAGCCACTTGTAAACATTAAATATCACACATTTATTTCCTCTACTCTATATATAATTCTCTAATAATAATAATAATAATAATAATACAGTACATTTGTATCGCGCGGTACCTCGCAAACGGTAAGGAATCACTACACTAAATTAAATGTCCAAAACGTAATATAACTATGATTAACTTAACAGTCCAAAACTCACTTCGAATGGTTCGGAGAATAGGTAGATCTTTGATGGATCTATTCTGCTACTGTTCTCGATATTTGCTACTGAGTCATCCTTGGGCTTTGTTCTGGTTTTGCCTAATGTTCTTTTTCAGGAAGAGTGGACTACCGCACAGTCCCTATAGATCAGTGTTCATGCACGTGTTCTATGGACTTAGCTTAAACTTCGTGGTGCGGTGCTGTTGTCTCCTCGTCTTGTTTGTTGACTACTGAGCTATTGGAGTGCAGTGCTCTCTGCTCAATTGCAAGCCGCGTGTCTGTGATGACTCTCTGTGGTGTCTATCTCCTGCCGCGGACCAAGCATGCTCATCTGCAAAACATAAGACGAGTTTCTGCAACGCCTTGTTTACAAAGGGTGGGCAGAACGTCTCACTGTTGGCTGAAACAGCCCTCAGCGAGATCGTCTCCTTTTATACAGATAAGAGACAAACAATCTTGTAAGTCCGTGGTCCACTGAAATCTCCAACATAATTCATATATATATATATATATATATATATATATATATATATATATATATATATATATATATATATATATATATACATCATGGCTTAAATAAACACAGGGAGAAGTACTTAATAATATACACCTTCTGCGGTACTGCCACTGGTCTGCAATAATACAAATAGGAGAAACAACAGTTGGTCAGTGGAACTACCTCGTGGTGTCGAAACCGGTCGCGTGTGTCAGCCACATGGTCAAGCAAAAGTTTGACTAACATTCACAATTATAAAACATGGCATGGCAAGGCTTCACAAGCATAATCCAATAATAATATCAATAAATCGCGGTGAAACAAAAGATCGATCATTTACCTTTTTGACAATGTCAGGCTATGGCCTGGCTATACTGCGATGAATGAATTTCACCCGTCATCTGCGTAGTCTTCTGAGAGAGATATTTCAGCGTGTGCGTCCTCTCGGTTGTGATTTTAGACAAAGACTGACGTTTCTTAACGCTGTGGTCAGCTAACGCGCGCGATATCACAAGATTTCTTAGCGCCAGCGCGGGGGCTGACGAATATAGGTCAGCTGGATTATGCCTAGTAAAGATTTCCCCTACATATGCTTAGAACAATCCTTACTTTTGTCGTCTGCTAGCCAGTGACTTTAAGTTACAAAGGCCAAAGAAGGGTGCATGTTTAAGGCGAGAAGCCTTACTGCAGTGTCCAAACTCGCCTCTTGTGACACAGAGAGAGAGAGAGAGAGAGAGAGAGAGAGAGAGAGAGAGAGAGAGAGAGAGAGAGAGAGAGAGAGAGAGAGAGAGAGAGAGAGAGAGAGAGAGAGAGAGAGAGAGAGAGAGAGAGAGAGAGAGAGAGAGAGAGAGAGAGAGAGAGAGAGAGAGAGAGAGAGAGAGAGAGAGAGAGAGAGAGAGAGAGAGAGAGAGAGAGAGAGAGAGAGAGAGAGAGAGAGAGAGAGAGAGAGAGAGAGAGAGTGAGAGAGAGAGAGAGAGAGAGAGAGAGAGAGAGAGAGAGAGAGAGAGAGAGAGACGTAAGACGTAAGACATTTTATTGCGTAAACAAAGTTCATTGCAATGGGAGATGGGATTACAATAAAAGGTAAAACATACCATAAAGCTTTACATATATAAACAAATAAAAGTAAAATTTAAAAACTAAAAGAAATTTTTTAACAAATTCCTCTATGTTTACTATAGGTTTTTACAACAGAAATGAATTTCATAAAAATATATAAATCTCATTAAGAAATAGTCTAAAATAATGTTAAAAAACTGCTGTAAGATGAACACTCTAGTGAATCACCTTCAAAAAACCAACAACAACACCAACACAACCTGCTAATTACAATAAAGTTAATAAACCAAATCAGCAAAATCATAAATCATACATACATAAGACTGATTAATTAACCAACCATTTCATAATTCAATAAATGTATAAAGAATCAAAAGATGCACAAAATGATACCATCTATACAATTAGTCTTACACATTGGTAATAAAAATATGTAAGCAAACTTCCTGCAGGTTTACTTTTATACACTACTACCGCATCTTCTCTATATACACAATCCCTTACGATTAAGTATTGTATATGCAGTATCAGCACATTTTTACTGTATATGCTTATCATTGTTCATGAATTAATCGTCTTCTCTTCTGAAAGACTTTGTACAGGAATTGTGACAGGCCTAGAACAGAATGTTCGTCATCTCTGGACATCACTAGCGCTGCATCAGCTGCCGCCGGTTCAGATCCATTCAGAATCCGCAAATCCACCCGAAATTCAGTATAGGAATTGCATCTAAACAGTACGTGTTCCTCTGACTCTATTTCTCGTTTACATGTTGGGCAAAGAAGCTGATGCGGAGCAATATTTTCTGTATAACGTAATCTGTGCATATTTATGGGCGATATTCCCAGTCTAAATTGTACATAACAGTCTCTAAAACATCTTTTTTGTTTATAATTAACATACGCTTCTCTCTGAAAAACAGATTTAAAGGAAGAATAAAATGTAAATCGTTCTTTTGACTGCACCTCATCATGCCATGACTGTACAAACTGATCAGTGAGTCTATGTCTAAAAGCTCTAAGAAACCATCCTACGTCCCCCACCCCCTGCTGCATCCACACATGGCCAAAGCCGTTTCTGTACAGCAACAACCGGACATGAAACGCCCACGTCTGCTGCCCGTTCTCCTGCAAACGCAACAGCATGTTATACACTTTTCCTGGCAATCTGTCTTCGGGAAGACTCAGGACCCTAAGCCAAAATTTCACACATCTCACAGCAGTAAAAATAAATATTGGGAACCTACCTACATCACCCAAGACCATAGTATTAGGTGTCTGACCACCTACATTTAAAAGTTTCTTGCACGCAAAAAGATGTACTTTCTCCAAAACTTCAAATCGTTGATAACCCCACATTTCCGATCCGTACGTTATAACAGGTAAGATCTGGGCATCATAAATCTTGAAGAATACGTTAAAGTCAGTAGTTCCCAGCTTCCAAAGACACCTTAAGATCTGCACTGTTCTTGTTTTAGCTTTACTTGCTAGTTCCGAAACGGCATGTGTCAGAGACAGCTTGGTTGTAAAAAGCAAGCCAAGGTACCTGTAGCTATTTACAACTTCAATTCTCTGGTCCCCATACCACCACTTTTCATTGACTCCCAGGAATCCTCCTTTTCTAAAGACTATGACTTTAGTTTTGCTTAAATTAACTGACATGGAAAACCTGTCTGCAAACTGCTTTAAAATGTTGATCTGTGTCTGAAGACCCTTAGCGCAGTAAGAGGTAAGGGCCACGTCATCAGCAAACAAGATTATCAAAACTTGGATAATGTCTGGTGGCAACTGGACTCCAAATCTACCATTTTGTGCAATGTCCAGAGCTAGTTCGTTGATTAAGAAGGAAAATAATGTAGGGGACAATACACATCCCTGCCGGACCCCATTGGGACACTCAAAAAAATCAGTTAGATCATTCGGACATCTGATACATGATTTCACATTAGCGTACATACTCTGCAGGATTCTCAACATTTTCCCGCCAACCCCAATCTTCCTCAGAACGTTCCACAGTGAATTACGGTTTATTTTATCGAACGCCTTTTGGAAATCTACGAAACACACGTACAACTTTCCTGAACGTTTTGTCAAATATCTTTGAACAAGGCCGTATAGAATAAAGATGTTGTCCATAGTGGAGTATCCAGTGCGGAAGCCGCCTTGTTCTTCTGCTATTTTGTGATTTTCATCTGCCCATTGCGTCAATCTTTTATTTAGAATATGTGCGAATACTTTACCCAATATGCTTAAAAGTGACACACCACGGTAGTTATTTGGAACGTTTTTGTCTCCACTTTTGTGTAATGGAACAATTATTGCACCGGTCCACGCAGCTGGGTACACTCCAGTGTCTAGAATGTGATTAAAGAGTCTCTCTAAAAATGGTAGGATCGTCTCCAGTGCTTGCTTTAACATCTCTGCCAGCACACCATCAGGACCAGGAGCTTTACAGGCCTTAAGGTGGTTTACCCCATTTCTGATTTCATCAGCTATTATCCTGCAGTCCAAATCTTCAATACTTGCTGGTTCTACAATATCATTCAATATGTGATTATCCTCAGCACCCGTCTGACTGAACACATCTTTAAAGTGCTGGAACCACTCCTCTCGTGTGATGGTAGGTTGTGGCTGAGGTCTGCGATTAATGGATTTCACTTCCCTCCAGAACAGTCTAGAATCATTCGCTTTCTCCACCAAACTTGCCGCCTTCTGTAGTTTGTAACTAGAGCATTTATCTTTCAGCAGCTGTCTGTATGTTCTTCGGCTCTTGATGTACTGAACGCGATTAAGACTCTTTTCATCCGTATTGTTTGCCCGTTTAAATTTCCTCCACCATTTTCTTGTTTGCCTCTTGAACGTCTTACATTCGCAGTCAAACCAAGGACTTGATCTAGGCCCGATGTAGATACGTTTTTGCATGCAATCTGTAGCGTGCATGAGACCTTCGTTAAAAGTGTTTAGTGCTTCGTCTAGTGATGTTTCCAGAAGCTGTCCTGCACGATTCAATGCAGCAATAAAATGTTCTCCCTTAAGAGCCTCCGAAAAATCTGAAGCCAGATTTTCCTGCCAAACTAGTTTTTGCTTAAATTTAGTCTTTGGAGACTCTTCTCTTGTGCCTTCAGGATTACCCACCGTCAGAGAGACGGGTAAATGACTAGACTCAAGCCTTTCCATCACCTCTAGTTTTGACACTCTCTTGAACAGGTCCACCGTGCTGATGTAGTAGTCGACGACGCTGCTACCCTCGTTACAGACGTAAGTACAAGTACCCTGTTCGTCACCTTTACACACGCCGTTCAATATCATCAACCTGTAAGCATTGCATAACTCTAGCAACATCCTACCAAATGTGTTGGTCACCTGATCTTGTGATTGTCTTTGACCATATGTCTCAGCCTGGACAAACTCCTCAACATTACCGTCCTCATCCTCTAAACAACTGTTTAAGGTACCAGTCCTACTGTTCAAGTCTCCACATATCATAATGTCGACGTCCCCCAAACGTTCAATACAATCCAGGAGGTAGTGCTCAATGACAGCAAGTACGTTTTGCCTATCAATATTGTAGTACGGTGAGCCTTGCGGGCACACGTAGCCAGCACAGATAACAACATGGTTTTGTGTTGAGAACATGGTCTTGTCGCATTTAAGGAAAATCACGTTGTCGTGGGTCAAGTCTAGAGCTTGAACTTGGAATTCAAACGCCTTCCTCACCAACACCAAAACTCCCCCACTTGGCCTACCTTGGTAACTAAGCTTCAGTGCAGGTCTTGAAAAATGTGTATACTCACTAAAGCAATCTAGGGGTGTTGTGTACAGGAGAAACGTTTCCGTGAAGCAGATAATGTCAAACGACTTGACGAAGTTCAGCCACTCTGCATCAGAGAGTTTTGATAAGATACCTTCAATGTTCCAGTTCAGAAGACGTATACATTTATCACCATTTGTGTTTGCAGTTATTGTGTGATGTGTGACGCGATCAACCTCGTATATTGAATCTACGACACTATCTACTGACGAGGCTGAATCAGAAACTTCCAGTCAATTCTGCTCACTAACTTGCTGCCTCACACTACCGCATCCGTCATCCCGGTCATCATCCTGTGTCACTCTAGTGTCTTCTTGTGTTATTTCTAGCTGTTTTTCTTGTGTGGTTTCTATTTCCATGTTATCCACCACTTCCGTCGATGTTCCAACTCTCCTGTCATTGTCCTTGTCTCTGGAGCCACCACAACGCTTCAGCGGACTACCACGGCCTCTTCCGTGGAGAGCACTCCGATTCATGTTTGTGTTAATTCCCAAGGCGTCATTTGCATGACCTCCAAGAGCTCCAGAGTATGCGAACTGCCTGATTCTGGCCTGGATAGCGGTCAAGCTATTGCCCTCCGTCGCATCAACAGAAGTAACTCTACATGTGTCATGCAGCGAGTTCCCAGCACTATTTCCTGAACTGCTGACAGCCTGCGGCGACGACTCGCGTGACGCGCTGGCGGTCAATTAAGTATCATGAGGACTACAAGATGGTTCACGTAGAGTGCAGTCATTTCGGCGTCTGGCGCCGAACAGTGTTGCCTTTACTGATAGCGCGCCCTCCTGACTTGCGCATATCTCTTTACTCCGATCCCCTTGCCAGTGCGAAATGCCTGCTTCTGACTGATTCGTTTTGTGTTGTGATAGTCTTCTTTCGGAATGTTTTCTATTTGTCTCTCGCTTGGTGCCGACTGCGACATCACGCTTATTGTGATCTTCACGTTGGTCTCCACTCCACTGCCCAGTGCTATCATTGTACGGTCCATCGTCCCACCGCTTCTTGGGTCTTGGACTCAGCTTTGTGTACTGTTTTGTGTTAAGATCATAGGTAAAAGCGCCGGTGTCTGTGATAAGCTTATCATTTTTTAGGTTCGCTTTAATGCCATCCTCCCGGAACTGTTTCATCAGAGGGACCAGACCCGCTCGTTTCTGTCGAATTTTCTCAGGAAAGTCCTCCCTCACGTATATTTGAGACTTGACAGCTGCCAAATTCCTGCAATGGCTCAGCACCTCGTCGCGCTGCCTGAGCGACTGAAACGTCACCAGTATAGCCGCACCGATACGTCTCGCCCTCTCGATGTGGATGGTGTCCCTCAGTTTCATGTCCCTGGTGATGATCCTCCGAATTTTGTCTTCGCACATGCTCCATGTTTCGCCAAACACCCACGGGATGCCAAAGAACAGAAGATTTCTGCGCCGTACTTCAGATTCAAGGAACATAATTTTGGTGTCCATAAAAGTGATTTCCTCTTTTAGATCTTCTGTTTGTTTTTCAAGTCCCTTGCACTTTTCGTCTACCGCATCGACGTCAAGTCGGAGCACGTTTTGGTTGTCTTCAAGGTCGGTGATACGGGTTACAACTGTTCTCTCAACAGCCTGCAACCTGTCTCCAATGCTTCTGCCCATGTCGCTGCTCGAGTGTTCGAGTCCACCCACACGCTGTGATAGTGCCGTGATTTTTCTAGATAAGTCGTTGACAGCAGAGCACAACCTATCCATCTGATTCTGGCCCGGTTCTTCATGGTCGGCGCAATCAGTGTTCCGCTGTCGTTGTCTTGTCACAGGCCCTGGGTTTGGCTCTACTCCAGCCATCAGCAACATCAACAACAATGTTGTCACTGCGACCTTAGCCGCAAAGCTATTTATTCGTAACCCATTGATACGATTAGCAGCAATGTGTGCGTTACGTCGTAGTATTCTGAGCAGTACTCCAATAAAAAGTCCAATTTTCGCCCTGTAGGCAGCCAAGGAGTGATCCATTTACCTGGATGTTTACTGGCCTACTTAGACGAGGGTGAGCAGCCACTCACTAGGTCACAACACCATGTACTTTTTTTTACTGACTGACAGCTACATCTGGCCAATGAGAAAACTCCTTTTTTGCAAGCCACAATTCACAACTGGCCTTCAAAGATCCTTCTTTGCTATCTGTAAATTGCTAATTAGCAATTATCTCCTCCCATGTAGAAAGTTAAATCAAAACAATTTGTCCATCGTGGTCAGCACACCTTTACAATACTGTCTGCTGAAAATCGCCAACGTCCATCACGTATTTCCAGCCGAAATCAGGGATGAACTGAGAGCGCCGTGTTCACACGTCTTATCACTAGCCAGTCGACCGAGCGAGACCGAGAGAGAGAGAGAGAGAGAGAGAGAGAGAGAGAGAGAGAGAGAGAGAGAGAGAGAGAGAGAGAGAGAGAGAGAGAGAGAGAGAGAGACTCATAAAAAACAAAACGAAAACAAAAAAAGAATTCACAAAGAAAACGGTGAAGGGAAAGAAAAGAATGGACAAAAGAAGAAAATAAATATATAAAACGAGGATAATAAAACCAAAACAAAAAACAATGATACGATAAGCTCTAGGAAAGAAGAATTGATAGCCATAAGAAGACGGAACGTTAAAGCTGAAGCCGATGTTGACATTATAACTTATAATGCGTGGGTCATTATGTGTTCATGTGTAACTGTTTTAAACCATGCTTCTAGGCATCTTAAAAATACAAGGAGAGAGAGAGTGAGGAGAGAGAGAGGCAGAGAGAGAGAGAGAGAGAGAGAGAGAGAGAGAGAGAGAGAGAGAGAGAGAGAGAATGGTTACGGTTTACTAGGGTCGAGAAAAATACAAATGTCCTTGGAATTTACGGCTCAAGTTATAACAGGCATTTTGTTGTTGTTGCACTGGATGTTAACCTGAGCGTGGCCTTTAAGTTTTTAAATCTCCATTTGCTTTTCATTAATTTCTTTGTTGTTATATATTTATGTAATCGGTCGTTATATCGCTTTTGCAACTGTAGAGCTGCTCAGAGCGCTGGCTCATAAGGATTAGATAAACCTTCCCAGGCTCCCAACTGAACTCAATCTTTGGCGCCTGGAGATGGGCGGGAAGCGGGTAGGGTATGGGCCTGGTGCTTGCTGGGTGTGTATATGACATTCATCCTTCGAGGAGAACATGAGCGTCAAGATCTTTAAAGTTGGTGCGATGGAAATGTGCAACAAATAACTGATGGCTCATCACTCGATAAAGGGTGAAGCGAAAGAAAAACAATAATTGATCTCTCTCTCCCTCTCTCTCTCTCTATTTCACACGCGGACACACTCATACAATTACACACACTCACTCACACACACTCACTCACACACACTCACTCACATGCACTCTTTCACACACAAAACAACATGCACACATAATGCGCTCATTTTGGTGTGTCCAGTAGGCTATGTGTTATCAAAAGGCTTCGGTAAACGCATCTAATGATCTGCTCCGGTCTCGGCAATGAGTTCCATGTGCACCCAAAATTCTGTGTGCCCCTTGATCAGGGATTTGTGGCCATCATCATCATCATCATCATCATCATCATCATCATCATCATCATCATCATCATCATCATCATCATCATCATCATCATAATCATCATCATCCTCATAATCATCATCATCATCCTCATCATCATCATCCTCATAATCACTACCATCATCATCATCTTCTTCATCATCATCATCAACCACCACCAACTTTACACTAACACATTTGAACGAAAGTAAAAGTAATGTCATGGATACATGAACGACAGAGTACATGTAGCTATTTACCATACAGGTTTATATTTCTTTCTGTATTGAATTAGCCGGATGGGCGGTGATTATGCCAATGGCATCTCTTTTCCTGTGGACACAGGTCCTCGCACGCAAATATTAAGTTGTCCATCAGTTGTCAGGGGGCGTTGGACCGTACGCTGGATGCTGCAAGTTGACAGTTTGGTCAGCTTTGATTTCCGCCTGCGCCTTGATCAGCTGTTTGTCTCTTTTTCTGTGGGGCCGGGTAGCTCAGTTGGTAGAGCGTCTTACTAGTAACCGAAAGGTACCTGGTTCGAATCCCGGATTGGCCAATGTGTGACCATATTATTTTCCCCTTACTGGTTCGCTGGTGTCAGAATAATGTGACCAGTAGTCGCCTATACGCTTCGGTGCGTGTGACTATAATCTACAGTTACAGTTACAGCTGTTTGAGGTGGGAAGCGCACTGTTGTAGGTGCTGGTCTATTTACTGTTTACTGTCGACGGCCATTACAAGTTGGAGCAGGGAGGTGACATTAGTGATTTGTCATGGTGGTGGTGGTGTGTGGTCTCCCCTCGTTTATGTACTTGGACGGGCCGACGTTTGTTTACGATTAGCGGATTGCCAGTTTGCACTAGGGCTGCACATAGTTTTCATGGCCTCCCAAATGCAATGATGGCCTCCAACTACAGGCACTGCCTATATAACAGGTACCTTCATTGCTCTATAGAGAAGGATGGTTATTCGATATGATAATAATCATCATAGTTGTCAAGGTGGCGACGTGGTGATTTGTCCTTAACGCTTACGCTTACGTTAAGCTTCGTTTTAATCTGTAGGGGTTTTCTTCAGTAGGGGAAGCGGTAAAAGATTGCACTAATTGACCGCAATGGTGTTGGTAGTGTTTGTTAAGATGTAGTGGTGATGATGATGATGATGATGATGATGGTGATGATGATGATGATGATGATGATGATGATGATGATTTGCACTTGTAAGGCGCAGCATCGTGTATGCATGATGCTCCTGCTATTAATGATTACGAGGAATACTTTTCTTGAAGTGTTGACAGGTTTTGACGACGACGATGTAGATTATGATGATGACTACGATGAACCACGTAGCAGTAGTATTTTCCCGAGGAAGAGTAAAAATGGTGTTTGCAGTAGTGGCAGTGTTGGTAATTGATATTGATATGGATGACGTCTACTGATAAGAGCTACGTTAGGCCGACGATTACAACGATTTCTCTCGTGTGCCGTAACATTTTTTCGGTGTTGGCTACATTAAACCAGCAATTATGTACACCAGCTTTACTGTTGTTGCTAAAGGGATTATTCTCCATGTTCCATAATTTGTTCCTGTATTCGCCACATCCATCTTGTATTTTTGTATTTCACAGTCGTTGATCGCATAGAAGCACGTGCTTGCCGTTGTATTTGCGGGTCCCAGGATACTTCTGTTATTAGTTGCCGAGATATAAGCTCGGTAACTACTAATTTTTAATATGTCCGTCCGGAGACGACGTTTGCGCATTCTTCTCTGAAACTAATGGGCAGATGTCTTTTAAATGGTGTATTTAGTGAGAAAATAGTTGTCCCTACCAGATGTCAAAAACATTTTATGCATATCGGATAACGTCACCGTGGTGACGTCATAATTTGTTTAGTTTTATAATAATAATAATAATAATAATAATAATAATAATAATAATAATAATAATAATAATAATAATAATAATAATAATAATAATATTTCAGTTGTGCGTTTTGTGAAATTAATTTATTTTGATGATGATGATGATGATGATGATGATGATGATGATGATGATGATGATGATTAAATCATCATCATCATCATCATTATTATCATGTTTATCATTACATTGATTTAATGTTTTAGTCACCACAAGTTATGCAGATTAACCACAGAAGGGCATGCGAGGGAACTTTGCACCTTTTAGGGTCCAGAACCTGTTTATAGTTTGCTAGGGTTCTCTTGGGTAAATTAAAAACAAAAAAAATGGTTTTGGAAGAGGTAAGGGAAGTGAATGGTAATGGGGGGGGGGGAAGGGGAAGGGAGGAACAACCCATTAAAAAAACAAATTAACGGTGAATCTTCGTTATAACCGTAGCCTAAAAGAAAAACCATTTGGAGACGGCTTCGCAAATCTCACAAGTACGAGTTATGTGCACAGTAACTTAGCGCCTCGGATGGCTTGAGTTAGATCATGTATCTGCTAGCGCCTTGAGCAACTCTTGAGCTATAAAAACGCTATATATGAACGATTACAGAAATAATGTGAGTTGATCATGTAATTATGAAATGAGGGTTGCTGTGTGTAGCGGTACACTGTGTTCCATGGACTGACAATACGCCTATGTGAATGAGCTGTGTGTAATTATACATGTGTACCTTCATTAACACAGTGGATCCAACAATAACTGCATTTACCTCCATACCTACAGTCTTCCCCTTTCTCCTCCCTCGCTCACACCTTCACACCCTCTCCCCCATTTTATGACCTACCTGGAAAAGGTATAGGAGTGGGGGGAGGGGTGGGGGAGAGGTTATTTTTTTGGTCTGGGCACCTGTTGACAGCACCTGCCAATTTTGGGTTGTTTTGACCGACAGTGTATAGATAGTTTTAAGATGCACGACCTAGGTTTTGACACCTATGATAAGTAAGATACATATATACTCGTACATGCTGTCACACACAAAAACGCACGCGCACGTAGTGTACAGTTCAGAACACGCAAAGGCGCGCGCGCTCGCACATCAACGCGCGCGCTCACACATACACACACACCTAGAGATATGGCACATGGGGTGATATTTCTCTCTCTCTCTCTCTCTCTCTCTCACTCACTCTCTCTCTCTCACTCTCTCTCTCTTTCTCTCACTCTCTCTCTCACTCTCTCTCTCTCTCTCTCTCTCTCTCTCAAAGGTACTGTTTTTATATAAATTGATAATATTCATTTATTTATTTGCCTATTATTAGCATCACGGTTGATTCGAAAATAGCACCGCAACGAATGTGGGTTTAGCATAGCAGAGTTGTTTGTTTACATACCAAGGAAGAGAAGCTGAGCATTCAGAGCTTAGTGGTCTATTTTAGCAACCAGGTAAACTTTGTCGCGAAAAATGATCAAAACTCCTTGAGACCCTTGAGGCTCCCTGGCCCTAGGCCCTCCTCGGTACTGTGACGGTGGGTCTGTTGTTACTGGGCTCTGCACAATGGAATGCTATTACTCACTTGTCTTGTCGTCTGCGTAGATCGGCTAGTATAATCACCCTATGACTAATCTTAATATATTTATATGTTTAGCTCGGTCTGTGTGCGGATAGGGTTATAGAGATAGGGAGAAAGTGGTAAAAGTTCACTGGCACACTAGCTTTCATACGGCTATGAAACATAGGTAGTCCAGCCACTTGTTAACAATAAATATCACACATTTATTTCCTCTATTCTATACATAATTCTCTAAACACTCTATTAACTTAAATGTCCAAATTAACTTCGAATAGTTCGTTCTTTGATGGGTCTATGCTGCTACTGTTCTTGATATTTGCTAAAGTTTCATCATTGGGCTATTTGTTCTGGTTGGCCTAATGTTTGTTTTCAGAAGGGTGGACTACCGCACAGTCCTTCTAGATCAGTGTTTGTGCACGTTTTCTGTGGCACTTAGCTGGATCGTTGAGGTGTGTTGATGGTGTCTCCTCCTTGGTTGTTGACTTTTGGGCTATCGGAGCTCAGTGCTCGATGTTTCTTTGCAGGCCGAATGTCAGGGTTGACTCTTAGTGGTCTATCCCTGCCTCAGTCCAACTAGCCTGCTTGTCTTTTTTACAATGTCAGGCTTTGGCTATACTGCGATGAATGAATTTCACCCGTCACCTGCTTAGTCTTTCTGAGAGAGATTTTTCAGAGCTACGCTTCTCCTGTGAGGTTCTGACAAAGAATGACTACCTAGCCTTGCGGTCAGTCAAAGCCCGCGAAAATCTCGTCCGATACTTGTGGCGCACTCTAGCGGGGGTGGCTATATGTCAGCAGGATGAGGTCACTGCCTGCCTATGCTTAGCACACAACTGACCTGTGTCGATTTTTAGGCAGCTACTTTAATTTACACAGGCTACAGCAGGCTGAACTATTTAAGGCGTGAAGCCGTAGTGCAGGGTCTAAATAGCCTATTGTTACAGGTACAATAATGTCATTTGTGGGAATTGAGGGAAGGAACAGAAACAAAAACAGATTAGCCAAACGTCAATCTCTCCATGTAGCGCAATCAATATTCTAATAATTACGCCTCTTATTAATTAATAGTGGCAAGAAATAAACACCCTGGAGCTTTAGAGTGTGTGTGTATGTGTGTGTGAGGTAGGTTAGTGTATGTGCGAGAGAGAGAGAGAGAGAGAGAGAGAGAGAGAGAGAGAGAGAGAGAGAGAGAGAGAAATGGGGAAGGGAAATACCTTTACCTCTGGAACAGTCACTTTTCATCATTTTGAAGTGGGCAAGCTGATACGAGGCCACAGACATGTCCACGCCTGCCACTCATTCCAATGAATGAAAAACGATGCTTAACGTCCTATTGCATGAGCGTTAAGGACGATCACCACGTCGCCACCCTGACAACAATGGCCATCATCATCATATCAAAAATTAACTCTAAGCTCATTCCAATAGATAGATAATCAACATTTATAGGGTCCAGCGGACTCCAATCAGGCAGTTTCTAATTCTACTGGTAGACATACCAAATTACGTTTCTATGTACTGCTAAATACTCCTAAGCTCATGCGGTAACACTTCTTACTGAAACTACAAGTACACATAATTATGAGTCAAGAGAAGATCTACTCAATATAATGTTAAGTGCCCAATTTATTAATTAGGCGTGTAATAGTACAGTTTGCTTACCTACATTTTGTGCGATGCATCTGTTTTACTGTGCGACAGGTAGCATGCTGTAGTCACCCGGCATCCTTTCTCTGACCCACAGTACTTGGCGGCTGTCCAACAAAATGATGATAGAATTAATATCATTTTCACCTTGTACGTGTGGAGCCCCAACGACTCTCGATTTACGGGATAGGTTATGATAGATATTGATCGTCCCATGGCCTGTTTTTGCAAAGACTGAAAACGACAAGTAGGCCAACGACTCAAACATAGCGGCCAAAACGGGTTACAGCAGGTCTTTTGATGCCACAAGTTTTCTTGGCTTCGACTTGAAAATATTCAAACTATGGCAAGCAATATTCAGCTGGTAAAACAATTTAATCTAATTCAGAGTGTTGAGTAGTCTACGTCTTGGGGAACATTACATTACATGATTATTGCTTTCGATCCAGCGGACGTCTTGGGGGAAAAATAACATTTTTTGTGATGCTAGTTTAAGCAAAACAGTCTGTGACTGAGCGAGTCAAACGCTACATTCAAACTTATTTCTCGTGGCAAGTACGTATCCCTGTCCCTTTGTGAGATACTGGTAGCCACCTTGGCTCCTCTCCCCCCCCCTCACCTCCATCCCCCTCACCCCCTCCTTTACCCTTTGAACCACGTATCATGTAGCTTTCACTTCCTGATGCTCAAAATAAGGCACAAATCAAAGATCTCGATGCTCACAACCATCAGCAGTCGCCGTTGTATGTCCTCTTAGCCTAGTTTTCGTTAGCGTGACCTTTGACCGCTCAGCTCATAATTATAGCGAATTGGTGCAGTGATTACGTGAAGTCCCCTATACGCTTCTGTGTCCGGGGACGGTAATCTAACCACGCAACGCAGTGATTACGTCGGGTCTCAGAGACGGCTGACTTTTCAACGTTGGGTCTTGCACGCTTTGCAATGGGAAAGGGACGAAACACAAGAACTCCACGTTCAACGCTTTAGTAAAGGCCTTCATCATTATCGCTAGTAGACACATTTGTCAAACGATCCACCTTACACCTATCACCAGTGGCGAGGCTGTTCGCCGCTTATCCTTGCGATGATACTGCATAGCGTAGCTGAGACTTGCCGAGGCTTACGCTTAGAAAGTAGTGTCATGCTAACGTAAGCCTCGACGACTCTCAGCTACGCTGTGTGCTATGATAAGCTTACCTAGGTTTACTTCGAGCCTTCAGTTGATGTCCGCTACAACAGCTGGTGGGAAATGTTCAGATGCATAAATGTATGCGGAAATGTGCGCTTTTTTTTAATCGGTCTCGTTGCCCCGGTGTTTGGTTTAGCCCAACAACGGCTCGGCAGCTGAAATATATGCAATTTATGCACAATTTTAACTTTATTGTATAAGGTAACGTGTTGTTTTTTTTTCTTTTCCCAATATATATGTCTGTCTTTTGTTATTACCAGCAGCGGCCGTTTTGAAGCACAAAAAACTATGCAAAGTGGGGGTGCTTTAAAAATCAGTTTTACGGCGTTGTTTGTTCGCTTGTTCTGTTTATGTTTGTGCGTGCGTGCGTGTGTGTGTGTGTGTGTGTGTGTGTGTGTGTGTATGCGCGTTTGTGAGTAGTGACTTATGTTTAAATAAGAAACACAATGTGTAAACTGGGGGGAAAAAATTAAAGAAAAACCTTTGTTGTTTTGGAAAGGTTTTCATTAATTTTCGACAGCAGCACATTATGTGAATACTTGTGACATTGACTTAGAGATGGGGAGGTGAGGGTGGTCTGAATAATTCTGATTTGTTGTTTGTTTGCATTGACTGCGTTGATCATACAACTTTTAGGTAATTTAGAAAGTTAAGATTTTTTTAAGTTAAGATTTTTTTAAGGACTTTTATTATTATTATTATTATTATTATTATTATTATTATTATTATTATTATTATTATTATTATTATTATTATTATTATTATTATTATGAGAAACTTAGATAAACACATATTTATCGTCATCTTCTGCAACAACGAGTTAAACACACATAAGACATAAGACATAAGACATAAGATTCTTTATTCGCTTCAAATGTAACACACAGAAGAATTTGCTTTGCGCGTCTGGGAATGGCATAAATCATTAAAAGTAAAAGTAACAATTAAAAACACAATTGCTCCCGACATCTGTGAATATCTCGGGACCTAAAAACAATTTCTTCATTCACTCACATCCACAAAGCATCAGCGAACCGCACACAAATTTTGTCAGGAAACAAAACAAAAAAGCAGACTACCAAAATAAGGAAAGAAAACAACAAAAAAGCATGCGCTCACACACACACGCACACGCACACGCGCGCACACACACACACACACACAGAGGGTGCATCCAGCTGCACAACCCCTCACGCATGCCACGTTCATAACATTAAAATGTTGTACAGCAGCTCTTGACTTCGATTTTTTCCAACAGTTGCTCGCGCAGCCTTTCTTTGTTTGTTTGCGTTATGACAGATTCCTGCATTTTTGATGTAACGGGGGTTTGATCTTGACACTTCCACGACGTTAAGCTGGGGGTTAACGTTCAGAGTTGGACTGTTCGAGGACAAACCTTGAGGACAGAGAAGTGGCGAGGAGTACCGTGACACACTCGTGGGAGGGACGGCAACAGGAGGAACAAGATGCTTGAAGCAGCAGCATGTCATTTTATACACTGGGTCTGTCATTTTAACGTTCTGTTTATGGCAATGCTTTGTCAAGAAACGAAGATTTGAAGAAAAAAAAAAGTTTAGATGTTTGTTAGTGTCGGCGTTTAAGGTCACAGCTTTCTTTCAAACGTATCCTCACTCCCCTTCCTCTCCCTCTCCGCATTTATTCAGATCTCCTTCTCTCACACCCCTACGCACCTTTCACCACCACCTCTCTCCCCGTGACCCGGTTAGGAGAAAGGACTGTGTCACCGTGCTCACCTCTCATGCACTTCAGAGTAGCCTTGGTGTTCAGAGTTACCGCCGCGGTTAAATCACACACACACGCACCCACACACACACACACACACACACACACACACACACACACACACACACACACTTGGAACGTTGCATAACCAGGTTCAAGATTGTGTCATATAACCTACAGGTTGAAATGGCAATATATTTTCTGTTATGTCCTGGTTTGTCACGTACGCACGCATGCCTGCATAATCACACCCACACACAACACACACACACACACACAATTCACATATACATGCACACACAGTTGGTGCAGTGCATAACCAAGTTCAACGGGTCGATCGCGTTCGTTTGTCCGGTCTTATGTTCGGGATATGGGGTTTGGCCTTTAAACTTTGTAAAGTCTACTGCACATGTTTCTCCGTGCATGCAACACCCTGTTTGCTAAGTTAGGATCGAACATGCAGACATCTCGTCACCCCGTGCACACGTTTGCTGCAAGTTTGTGCGCTGGGTAACGCCTAAGACCGCGTCACCCCTACCCTTATGGGGTGAGTTGCTAAACGCCTCGAGCTACTCTTGGAGTGGAATACTGCGCTATATAACAATATTGTTTATTGATGCCTTGTTGGTAGGTATAGTGTAAACATTGATGAAGTTGGTTATCAGGTTATGGTCGCCTTTATGGCCTGTCCTAATTGGAAGCTTCGGGGAGGTCCAACAACTTTTTTTTCCAGGTTCTCAGTTCCCCAACCTAGGTTGCTGAATCTTTTGGACCAAAAATAAGTTCAAGACCTTAGGTTCGGGATCTGAGAACCTCGAGAAAAGGTTTTGAATAGCCCCCAACCTTCCTCGAACCTTCCCAGAACCTTCAAGTTAAGACAGGACTTTATCCTGCTGGTGCTGCATTGAGGTCGTGTTTGCTTTGGCTACGACCATCAGCACATGATGATGATGATGATGATGATGATGATGATGATGATGATGATGATGATGATGATGACGATGATGATGATTGATGATTGATGATGATGATGATGATGATGATGATGATGATGATGATGATGATGATGATGATCATGATGATGATGATGTCCACTTCTAATGCGCATGTATCCATTCCGATGCATCCTAGTTGCGCATAAGGAAAGTACGGGAAAACAAATACGATATGAAAGCGAAAGTTCAATATAACTTGGGGTAAGAGATTAGACCGAGTCGGAATTATTCCAAGGAGACTCGTCTAATCTGTCATTTACCCTGACAAGCCTTCTAGCATGTGCAGAATACTAGTACTAGGAGCCTTTGCCTGGGTTGCTTTCCAATTCCTACGTTGACTAGGCGGACAGAACTATCCTCATTACACATTCTGAGAATAAGTGACGAGGCCAGGGGCTAGATAATTCAAGGGGAAGGGAATCTGTTAGTTGATGTTCATGAATCTACTGGCAGGTCAAACATGGATCATAAGAAGTTACCTTTGGAATCCCAAAGCACACGTTAAAAAAAATGATGTCAGTGTCCTCTCAGGTCGTCCTGTCATCAGTTTCGTCTTTGTAGGCCAGATGGGAAGGTGGGAGAAATGATACAAAACTCTACGACCTAGCGGAACAGCTGGAGCCTTCACAGCTGAAGACACAAGCCGTCGAGCACCGACTCAATCGCGCACACGCGCGAACACACGCACGCACACAAACGCGCGCGCGCGTCCACACACACACACACATGCGTGCACAAGCATGCACATTCATACGCGCTCGCGTACAAATCGGAAATTGAGAAAGTATCTTCATATATAAACGTGCACAAATACACAACACTCACTCATTCACAGACACAAATACAAACACACACACACACACAAACACACGCGCACTATACAAGTGGAATGCATCAATTACAATTTCAAAAGGGGAAAGGGTGGGGGTCTAAGAAAAGAAAAGAAATTGTATCTCTTTCTGTACACGTCCATGCATCATCTTGACAGGACATGAGGAAGCAATAACGACGACAAACAACAACACAATACGATGCAAGCTGTCAGTCTAGTCCACAGTATTGGAGGCCAAACAAGTCTGTCACGCAGAGTATATTAGCCCGGATTTGGTCTCCAGACCTTGTATTGGGTGTAGTCTTATACAGGCAAAATGCTCCGTTTCGAAGCGCAACGCAGTCTGTTCCTACGGGTGACCACAATCAGCGAAGCGTGCAGTTTTAAAACTATTTTTATTTTATTTTATTTCAGCTGTTATTTGTCACGCTGTTGTGTCAAGGCCAGTGTGCCCAAGAATATGTAGAGTTGTATGTTGTTGTTTGTTGTTTGGTTGTTGTTTTTTTAAGTGAAAAAAAAAACAGAGAAGGAGATGGAAATAAGCGTTAGAGAAGATGAACAGAGGTTAATAAGGAGGGCCAGGGTGAAGACCGTAACGATGAACCTGTTTTTATTTAGCTATCTTGTTAGCTGTCTTGCATCACATAGCATACAAACAAACAAGCTGTGACCAAGGCTAAGAAGTGGACGTGGTGTTGTTGTAGGTCTTTTTTTGTTTTGTTGTTGTTATTGTGTGTTTTTTTTTTTAATAAAGAGAATGTAAGTTGAACGACTGTAAGGGAAAGATGAAGAATAAGAAAACGAAGAGGTACAGATACTATTTATAGTATTGCAAGACTCCTCTTTAACTTTAATATTTGCAGAAACCAATTTCTGATTCTGTTGTGGAAAAAAATCAAACTATTGTCACGCATGATTTACCAAGGACACTTTTGCTGGAGACAATTGAATCCAAATGCCAGAAATCGGCAAGAAATTAAATTTTAGTATAGAATTAGTGGATTGCTTGCTAGCAGCGCTCTGCAAGAACGATTAGATTAATACACACTATACCCACTCTCTCTCCCTTCCCTCCCCCCTCGCCTCACCTTACTACCCCACAAACTAACACAACATGAAATGAAGTAAAATTAAATTAAAATAAAATAAATAAAAATGTTATCGTGATTGTGCTGCAGTCTTCCATTAGCATAGTCCAGATGCCTGAAAGGGTAAATGGTCATAGAATGGGAAAAAAAGTGACAGAAGATGAATTGAATGAAAGGAGACAATGGGGTCCGGCTTTCTTTTTTCCCCTAATTGCTTGCAAGCTGACTTACACAAGTTACGATTAGGCTGCAGACCCTGTTGTCACGCTTTACCATCATGGCCAGTAGGAAAGAGATGGAGGAGAAAATCCGATGAGACTTAAAGAAGATGAAGAGAGTCCAGACCCTAATCTCGTGTGCTAGCTGTCTCGCTTGGCACACCCATAATACAATAATAATAATGAGTCGGACACATACAATACATCAGAAATGTATATTACCAAATTATGAACTCTTCGCGGGAATTATACTTTTTTGTTGTTGCCAAGTTTGATCTAGTCCTCAGATTCAACTTTAAATATGAGCTTTTCTCTGAAGTCAGACACAGAACGCGGCGATCTGTAACCAACGTTTAATTATACTCGTATGTCGCACTCTTACGTGCACAACAAATACACATTCATCACTCAAGCTGTAACCAACCCCAAGAAGAAAAGTTGTATGAAAAGATGAAGAGACAGAACATAATGGAAAACGGAAAGAGAATTCAAGCATACAAATTACAGGGTCTTTCATTTCAAACCCCCAAAATATAAATAGCTCTGGAACTGGAAAAAGATTTGCTTGCTTCTTTGGTCAAAGACCAGGAGTATGAATATTTTAAGAGAGAGAGAGAGAGAGAGAGAGAGAGAGAGAGAGAGAGAGAGAGAGAGAGAGAGAGAGAGAGAGAGAGTTTACTAGAAATTACTAGAAACGACGTCAAGAACTAGACATCATCTTGAAGGATTTTTGTGTTGTAATGAATGTATTGCTTCTTACCAGCTCAAAGAGCTCTGGACAAAAACAAGTTCTATCCCAAGTCGACAGAGCGCCAACTTGCTGCTTTTGTGCGCACTGTCTTGTGTGTGTGTGGGTGTGTGTGTGTGTGTGTGTGTGTGTGTGTGTGTGTGTGTGTGTGTGTGTGTGTGTGTGTGTGTGTGTGTCTTTTACTTTCCCATGACATCAAGGCAAAGAAATCGTGGTTCCCCCATCACGCTGTTGTCTAGGTCGAAATGAGGAGAAGTTAACCTTTAAATTAAAAGAAATGAAACGAACGAGGACGCTACGAGGGGTTATTCTAATCGCCTTGTAATCTGACTTGCATGTGCATGGCACTTTTGGCGCAGCCATAGGTTATGAATTGTCCGCACAATCCCAATCAGCTGCAACTTTCGTTGAGATGAAGAGCCTAATTATTTATTTTAGTTATTTATTCTAGCATTCTTACATAGCGCTTTTCCAATTCAGTAGGTGCTCAAGGTTCTGCAATTATATCTAACCTATAATTATTGCTCGCTACTCGATGACAGGGTCCTGTTTTCTCACGACTGTGGTCTGATGTGGTCTTTCCTGAAGAGCGTCGCGGTATAACTGAGACTGATACGTTTGCCTCTGGTGAACCTCTACCAGAGTCAACTACGCGGTGTGCTTTGCCCTGTTCTTCCTTCCCTCCTCCCTTCCTACGTCATAGGCTGCACGTCTAGCATCTTACTCCATTAGACACCAAATATCACTCAACACTAAACCACAAAGCTTATTCCCAGTCTCGTTACATTCTTTCTCTCTCCCCTCCCCCTTCCCTCCAATCTACTTTGTGAACCTCAGTTTAAAAGGGACAGAAGTGAGGACTATTATTGTGGTCCCTGCTGTTGAATGTTCACCACCATCATAGAGCTCATCAGACGCAGGTAGCTCGTAGATGTCATGTTCTACCGTTAACGTCAGTCACATTTTTAAAGTAGTCTAACAAGCGCCTGGGGTCGCTCTTCAGCTGGAAAGGCGCTATTTAAGAACCCCTAAATAAGAAATAAGGAGAGAGAAAGAGAGAGAGAGAGAGAGAGAGAGAGAGAGAGAGAGAGAGAGAGAGAGAGAGAGAGAGAGAGAGAGAGAAAGAGAGAGAGAGAGAGAGAGAGAGAGAGAGAGAGAGAGAGAGAGAGAGGAGAGAGAGAACAGTGGATGATCATGTGGAAAGGAACATTTCCCATCAAAGTACAAGGCAGTATAACTGTTAACTTTGACCTTAGGAAATCTTCTTGGATTGAGCATCTGTGACGGTGGGTCTATTTTTGCTGGGCTCTGCACAAGGGAATGCTATTACCCACTCGCCTATCGTCTGCGGGGACCGACTAGTGTAATCACCCTATGACTAATCTTAAATACATTTATGTTTAGCCCAGTCTGTGTGCGGATAGGGTTATAGAGATAGGGAGAAAATGGTAAATGCTTCACTGACACACTAGCTCTCACACGGCTATGAAACATAGGTAGTCCAGCCACTTGTTAACAGTAAATATCACACATTTATTTCCTCTACTCTATACATAATTCTCTAAACACTCTATTAACTTAAATGTCCAAATTCACTTCGAATAGTTCGCTCCTTGATGGGTCTATGCTGCTACTATTCCTGATATATGCTACTGCCTCATCATTGGGCTATTTGTTCTGGTTGGTCTAATGTTTGTTTTCAGGAGAGTGGACTACCACACAGTCCGTCTAGATCAGTGTTAGTGCGTTTCTTCGTGCACTTAGCTGATTCGTTGAGGTGTGGTGATGGTGTTTCTTCCTTTGGTGTTGACTATTGAACGATCGGAGCTCAGTGCTCGATGTTCCCCTGCAGGCCGAATGTCAGGGTTGGTTCTTAGTGGTCTATTTCCTGCATAGGACCAACAAGCCTGCTCGTCTGCAAAATATAAGACGAGTTTCTTGTATACAAAGGTTGTGCAGAGCGTCTCACTGATGGTAGAAACAGCCCTTAGTGATCGGGGGTAGCTATACGTCAGCAGGATGAGGTCACTGCCTACCTGAGCGAGATAGCTTACACATGCTTTGCACACAACTGACTTGTGTCGTCTTCTAGCAGCGATTTTAATTTACAAAGGCTACAGCAAGCTGAACTATTTAAGGCGTGAAGCCGTAGTGCTTCTAAATAGCCTATTGTGACAGCAGCCACGATCAGTACATTGTTTCAGGTGCTGCTATATTTGCTTACTATGAGGACATTTATATGGTCATTTCCCTCATTGATGAGTTCCTTTGTACAAGAAATTAGCAAGTCTCTCCCCTTGCCATCAGCCTCCAGGACTTCCAGTTTTCCAACGGAATTTTGTAATCCTTTTATGGACACTGCGCAGCTGAGACTAGTCTAATAGTCTTGCGATAGGTACTCAGTCAGTCTCATCTACCCTGAATGACTGTTGAGTTTAAAGGGTCAAAGCGCAGGGTAATGGTTCCATGTTGTCCTTGCTGTTGGAATGACACAATGTTCAAACTGGAGGTAGATATCCCATAGATGTCGGTACTGTACTTGTGATGTGGGCGTCAATTTCAGTAACTGCCGAGAGCCAGCTGTGGGGAATTATTAGGGAAAACCCACGCAGGCAGGGGAGTGGGCGTAGTGGAGGGGAAGAGAAGGGGGTAAAAGGCGGTGTTAGGATCTTGAGAGTGTGAGTTGTGAGAGACTTGCCACTTCACTACCTGCGCACAGCTATATATAGAAAACAGCACGTGTCCAAATAGTGATACAAACTCTTTGGAAGAAACGTCAGTTATATTATGCTTTTTTTTTCTTTCATCCACAGTGTTACAACTACCAACCCTTTGAGGTCTATAGTGTATGTTGCATTTGGCAGTGAATAATGCAATGTTATTTTATGGAGGTTGAACAAACAGTTATCATAGAAGATCCGTTTTACCCACATTTAATTATGTCCGGTCGGCGAGGTTTTTAGATAGAGCTCGGTTGGCTTCTGACGGAGCGCCGTTGTAGCACAATGCATGTCTAGAGAATCGTTGTGTTTTTATCTGCTTTAACCTTTTTTTTACTGGTCTTCCCAATAGACGTCTTAGTATGTGATTTATGTATTGCTTGGATAACCAATCCTTTCCTCATCTGTTACTCTTGATTTGATCATGGCTTGACAAATTGTTGAGTAATTTGCGTGATTTGGTGGTATCGCCTGCTTCCCTCCTGTTCCAACCTTCACTTAGTAGTAGTAGTAGTAGTAGTAGTAGTAGTAGTAGTAGTAGTAGTAGTAGTAGTAGTAGTAGTAGTAGTAGTAGTAGTAGTAGTAGTAGTAGTAGTAGTAGTAGTTCCTTCATTTCTTTCTTCTTTCTTTCTGTATTTTTTTTCCTTTCTTTATTTCTTTTCTTTTCTTTTCTTTTCTTTTCTTTCTTTCTTTCTTTCTTTCTTTCTTTCTTTCTTTCTTTCTTTCTTTCTTTCTTTCTTTCTTTCTTTCTTTCTTTCTTTCTTTCTTCTTCTTCTTCTTCTTCTTCTTCTTCTTCTTCTTCTTCTTCTTCTTCTTCTTCTTCTTCTGGTGTGTTTGTGTGTGTAGGTGGGTGTTTATTGTTAGGGGTTAGAATGTAGGATGCATGACTTTTATAACTTGATAAGCTACATTCGTGTTGTGTACAACTGCTTTTTTGTTGTTTGTGGATTGTTGTTTTAATCCCTGAAATCTTTTGTGTCTTATTGCTTTTGTGCCGTTGTATTGATGAAGTGTACGCCGCACACACATTTCCTTGTGTTTTCATGGGGGACAATAAAGATTCTTCTTCTTCATCATCTTCTTCTTCTTTTTTTTCAAACCTCGTCTTCTTCTCTGTTGTGCTTCCAAGTAGTGTCTACAGGTTTCGTTTTCTTTCACTTTTCGTTCTTTTCTTTCATTAATTTTCCTCTTTTTTCTTTTTATTTTTCTTATTGCCTTCTTTCTACCCCTCCGTGTCCTTCTTCTCCTCCATACGCACATTTAGGTGCGTCTTAATGTCAGGTTCAGAAATTGTTGAAGCATGCAAAACGAGTGTAGGCGACAAGTGTTCGAGCACCTGTTAAATGGTCTTTGTGCGGAGTCTTCACGGCTTTTCTGTTTTTTCTTCTGTTTCTTTTTCTGTTTCTTCTGTTTCTTCTTCTTCTTCTTCTTCTTCTTCTTCTTCTTCTTCTTCTTCTTCTTCTTCTTCTTCTTCTTCTTCTTCTTCTTCTCCTCATTCTCCTCCTCCTCCTCCTGTACACATGTCCTGATTGTTGTAGCATACTTAGTGACCCTAGGTGCGAAGTCTTTCAGCGTATTCTGGTACTTTATGTTGTATGGGGGCGTCAGCGGTAGCAGCCACCGCCAAGCCCCTTTTGGCACCTACTGTATGGGTTTTCACCACGTATAACTTGCACCATCATCGTCAGCTCATCATCAACCGCAGCAATAACATATTACATTATTATTGCTTTAGGTCCAGCGGACTCTTCCGATCCAAATCAGGACCGGACAACCCCCGATCCGCATAAAAGATCTGCTGAAACAACCCTAGTGGTAAAACCGAAAGCTCTCCACCAGCCAGTCACTTTACAATAAAGACATCCCACGCAGGGGACGGCTGAGGCTTCACCCCAACTTATCGAACCCCCGTTTACAAAAACAAAATAGAATACAAACATCATTATAAATTATCAACAAAACACATTCATATAAAATGCCTACATTGCTAAATAATAACATCATAGGAAGCCCTAGTGACCACTGGCAGAAAGCGTCCAATACTCCCAAGCTGATCCAACAGACCTCATACACAAACAAGGAGTCTTGTCCCGGAAGAGTTTTCAAGAAAAAAGGTAGGTGACTGGTCTAGCGAAGAAGACGATAGTATAGCAGATTGATAGAAAAGAGCAGGAATGAGAAAGAGCAAATGAGAAAGACAGCGACAGTGGGAATTAAAGCACTAAATTTCCAGAAAGTGGGGATACTATTTATACTGAAACCCCCGGCACCCCAACAGGGGTGCAGCAATAACAGCATCGTTATCATCTTTATCATCAACAACAAACAGCACGGCGTCGTCTATCATCATCGTCTGAAACTTTGAAACTTTGAAACTTTTTTTTATTAGGGATAAAGATTTTAGACTAATGATACAGTCTAATCTTCCAATCTGTCCCTTAAGAAATTAACATAATAATAATAATAATTAACCTTTAACTTTAACTTGGAAATCACATCACTCACACACACACATGCACACACAATCACACCAACATCTTCATCATTATCTTTAAACAATTTTAGGCAACCATCCATCCTCCCCATATCCTTCACCCTTAGAATTATAATAATAATATTAATGATGATGATAATAATAATAATAATAATAATAATAATAATAATAATAATAATAATAATAATAATAATAATAATAATAATAATAAAGTAAATAATAAATAAATAAGTTAATAATTACATGAATGACTGTGTTGTCATATATGTTATTATACATCACTTTTATAAATTATTTCGCAGATGCCTACATATTTTACATTTGAAAGAAAACAGAGAGAGAGAGAGAGAGAGAGAGAGAGAGAGGGGGGGGGGGGGGAGATTAAAAATAGGTTTCATGGAGTGGGGTATTGGTCTTGCATGAATGACTGGGGTGTTATTTTCTTTTCTTTTTTTACCTCTACTATCCATGCCCTGTATTGAAGTTAGCAACGACATTTGAAAACCCCCTTACAACTTGCATCAGCATCGGCACCCTCCTCTCATAGACCTACTATAGTGACAAGACAGGTACTTTCTGGTGTAAAGGGTACATTTAGAGGGAGTGATGCTGGAGGGAGGGAAGGAGGTGAGAACAGAATAGAGAAGTATGATGGGGACATCGTATTTCCTCTCCGATTGGGCTGACGTAATATTGTGGTATAGTTTCAAGGCGTGATTAGCATTCACCATCGTCTTCCCATAGGGAATGACGTTAGACATCAAAGCAAGGGCTCCTGTTTTCATGCAGCGTACTGAGACTAGACAAGACCTCCTTCTCGCCGCAGCTCTCCGTCACAATTTATTTATTAATTTCATCATTATCTAGCGATTTTCCAGCTTAAAAGCTGCTCAGTTCGCTGGCCGATACAGGACCCAACTCGAGCAGCCCGAGACGCTCACTTGCAACCTTTGGGCACATAGTCCAGACAACTGAGCACAATCCTGGGCGATCGGTTGTGGAAGAAAGGGACCTAGTGCCTGCTGGGGGTATTTGTGTAGCCGGCAATCACTCGTCTAGGACATGAAGGTTAGGATCTTTAAAGTCCGTGCCACGGAATGCGTGCGTGCACAGACTAGACCTCTGTTTATACTCTCATACAATCCACAATTGACGAAGACGCGTCTCGATGATAAAAGGAATCAACAGACTAGGGTAGCAGTATTATACTGTGGCTACTTTAGTTCCCGTTACTGTTCTTATTGCATGTGCCTGCAGTTGTTTTTTCAGAGCAGACTTCTCGACTTGATTTATTATCGACTATATGCCTCATCACCAACGACAAAGTCCGACAGACCATCACACAAGCCATTGGACAACACGATGACCTGC
Organism: Oncomelania hupensis; assembly: GCA_036898135.1. NCBI lineage: Eukaryota > Metazoa > Mollusca > Gastropoda > Littorinimorpha > Pomatiopsidae > Oncomelania > Oncomelania hupensis. Next base: position 7,850 of record JBAHVR010000406.1, on the reverse strand, counting down.
TCACAGTGGTGAAGAAACGGAAACTCCGATGGTATGGCCACGTGACCAGATTATCAGGCCTTGCAAAGACCATTCTGCAAGGCACAGTGCAAGGAGGTAGAAGAAGAGGGAGACCGAAAAAGAGGTGGGAGGACAACATTCGAGAATGGACTGGTTTGACACTGAGCGAAGCCATCAGGGCTGCTGAGGACAGATAAAGATGGAGTATGCTGGATAAACGATCATCTGTGGTGCCCCTACGACCTCCGAGTTACGGGACAGGATAGGATAGCAGGGCTAGAAATTAACTCTTTTTTTTGGGGGGGGGGGGGGGGGGAGGCTACCGGGCCCCTTGATTTAAAAATTTGAGGGCCCACAAGCCACTTTCGGGGCCCAACTTGAAAAATAATGCAAACAAAAAACAAAAGAATTATTGACAATATAATAAATAGAAAGTGCAATTTGTCTGATAATCTAAAATAAAAACAATTGAATTTCCAATTTTGCTGAATGGTGTCATTTTTATTTGCCTTTTTTTTCACTTTCAAACATTACCAACAAAAAAGGGGAAAAAAAAACACACACACACATTCAGTGACACACATATTCCAGTGACTAGTGAGCCTGAAATGGCCATTAAACAAAATTTAAAAAAATCAAGTGAGTCTCTTGTATAATACTTTTCAGTTTTGTAACTGAGTATTGCACAATACCCATCATTAAATTTTTAATATGAGTAACCTAACAAAAAATCGGACCTCAATGCACAAAAGTTCAAAACAAAACCATAAAAGGGAACTAAACTTAACAGTACTCTTCCTCGTTCACTTCAAGGCCATGCCATGGAAATCTTTTTTTTCCACCCTTCATCATTGTAGTCCATTGATCTTTTTTCCTCTTCATACTTCTTTTTTCTCTCTTTTTTTTGTTCTTTCCTTTCGTCGACGTTTTCTTCTGGCGTCTTTCGCTTCCCAAAAATTGGAAAATACGCCACCGCCGATTGTTTTAGCAACTGTATGGCGACGATATGTAGCCATACGTTCGTACTGGTAAAGATGGACATTTTGCGCTTATGTTGTGCCATAGCCTTTTGTTTATTATATTAAAAGATATTGAAGTGCATATTAAACTTTTGAGTGCAAAATTAAAGGGTTTTCGCTTCTTTTCTCTGGTTTGTTTTTTCTGTCCAAATGTAGGGCACCGGTGTGGGTTGCTTCCCTTGGCCAAAATACGAAACTGCCGAGTAGAGTTAGCTGTAGTAGACGAATTATTTTGCGGGCCAAGCGGGCCCTTCGTTTTTCAACTTTCCGAACCCGAAATCAACTTTGCGGGTTTTTGGCCCCGGGCCCCGCTAATTTCGAGCCCTGGATAGGATAGGAGATGCCCCATCCCAACCAGCCCTCTCTCTATCTCTCTCCCTCTTCCCATTCCTCTAACCTCTTCCCCCTTCCCCCTTCCCATACTTCTCCTGGGCTAGGAGCCTATTTAACTGTTAGTTGATTGGCATTGTTTGTAATGAAAGGACAAAGTTCCAACGTTGATGATAAATCTGCTTTCCATTTTTTATTGTATTAGCACTTGAAAACTTCACTTACCTGAGGAGTAGGTACGATACTGTTTTGTACAATACAATACAATACAATACAATACATTAAAAGGCACAGAATCACATTTTAAATTCGTATATATTACAACTACATAATAAATGCGCATTCATCCATACCGCACTCACCGTAAACATTCCAACTCTCTCCCTCTAAATGTCAGAGAACGTGAGTGTACTTTCACTTACCTTACCTTTTGCGTGCGTGTGCGTGTATGTAAGGTGCCAACCGCGAGTGCAAAGCGCTTGATGTAATGTGAGGTTTTCCCCGTCTTTCGCCTTATGAACGCACGATTACAGACGGTGGTTCCACCCTCTATTATTATGATGATGAGGTTGGTAACGGCGGTGGTAGGGAGAGGAAGGTGAGTGGTGTTGGACAGGGGTGTCTGTGTGAAGAATGGTGGTATGTAAGGGTTATGATATTAAAGATTGTTTTTGATGAGGAGGATTGATGGTGGCAATCACATCACGGATAGTGAGGATGGGGTTGTTATGAAGAACAATATGATAGGAGCAATAGTAATAGGGACGATGGCAATGGTTGTACGAGTGATACAACGACGACGATGATGATGACGACAATGATGATGATGATGATGATTTTCTTAATCCTTTGTTATCGACGAAAAAGCTGACTGGTGGAGATGAAAGAAGGTGTAGGATGAGGAATCAGGAAATAGGGGTTTAAGGGATATTCTTGGAGAAAAATAAACAAAACCGCAAGTCATGCTGGGTAGGCGGTAGTGTGCTTATTGGTAGTGTACACGGATTTTTTTTTTTTAATCCGATTATACAAAATATTATCTGTTACGTAACATTCCTATCCTATCTTTTCCTATCCCGTAACTCGAATGTCGTAGGGGCACCACAGCTGATCGTCTAACCAGCGTACTCCATCTTTCCGTGTCCTCAGCAACCCTGATTGTTTCGCTCAGTGTCAGACCAGTCCATTCTTGAATGTTGTCCTCCCACCTCTTTTTTGGTCTCCCTCTTCTTCTACCTCCTTGCACTGTGCCTTGCAGGATGGTCTTTGCAAGACCTGATGATCTGGTGACGTGGCCATACCATCGGAGTTTCCGTTTTTTCACCACTGTGAGCAGGTCATCGTGTTATCCAATGGCTTGTGTGGTGGTCTGTCGGACTTTGTCGTTGGTGATGTGCTGGGTATAAGAAATGCCCGGAAGTATAGGAAATGCCCAGAAGTATATATACATAACATTAATCAAATAAATTGTTGGTGCATACGTGAGTATTCCTCTCTCTCTCTCTCTCTCTCTCTCTCTCTCTCTCTCTCTCTCTCTCTCTCTCACACACACACACACACACACATACACATTTTAGCTAATAATCATCTTGTTATTCATCTTTCCGAAATAATTTGACATTTCCAAGACCACGCTTAGACATATTAAAAGTATCTATGTCATATTTTGGTCCAAGCGTGTGGAATTCTCTACCAGAGAGGTCAAGAAAAGTAAATAATTACCATCTTTTAAAACAAGACTCCATAACATTTTAACCTCCCTTTGCTCCTAATATTTAAGTTGATTGTTTAACTCTTTGCTCTTCCCTACCTTCCGACAATTTAAGTTTTTTTTAGAATGCGTGAATTAACATGTGTGTGTGTATGTGCACGCGCGCGCGGAGGGAGTAAGAGGGATGGGGAGGGGGAGAAGGGTGGGAGTATGTGGATTAAAATGCATGAATATGCTTAGTGATTTTTTTTTTTAATGTTAATTTCAAATTTTTTTATATTAATTGTTTTATTTGTTCTTTATTAAGGACTAGGTGTACGACAGGTCCATAGGACCTAATGCTATTATTCTATTAAAAGTTTCGACTTCGACTTCTCTCTCTCTCTCTCACTCACACACACACACACACACACACACACACACACACCTTCAGACCACATTCGCATACACACCCACACACACACACACCTTCTATGCCTCAAGTGTTACCCTCTATCCTTCCAATCAGGTACAGTTGCACAGTCGGCATAGCCGGATAGAGGGTCATAGGTTTTGGAGACGGCGTTAGTAAAGCTATTACTACTCCGCTGTTGGGATTAGGTCAAGGTTAGGTTTTAATCAGGTTTTAGGGTTCTTTTCATCCCTCGTCTTTTGTGGCGCTTCGCTGCGTCTGCCGTGGTTTCGCTGAAGAGGCAACCCCAATATTGTGACAAATGTCCAGCCCAATCAAAGCCGGTGTGGGAGTGAACTAGATCTGTGTCGTTGGGAAATGACTGTGTGGTCCAGACCTTTGCCTCTGTGGTGATGGTAAACAAAAACCTGACACTGTAAAGTAGCTTAGGTCGGCGGATCGTCTGGTTTCTTATCCTTGTCACGTATACGGAACTGTCACGTACACCTCACATCAAACAGCTTATGCTCTGCCTCTGTGCAATGTGGATTTGTGACTGGACGATTGAGGAGGGAGGAACCGTACTTGATCTGTCCTATGCGTTTTCAACTTTCACCTCACCTTTCGAGACCACACACATTCTTCTGCTTCCTGCGATTATACACGTATTCCTTATAAGAAGAAAAGAAAGCGTATGTTGTTTTCAATATATGGGGTTGTGAACGCCGCAAGTTTGATACTTATAACGATGCAACGGGAAGGTCAGCTATTGCGGAGAGGGGGGAGGGGTGGGGAGAGAAGAGAAAGGATAAGTGAGAGCGAGGGAGTGATGAACGTTGACTCACCTCTTCAACGCTGTTTACTGTGGTATTCTTGACGGGCATATGCGATTTTGTATTAGCTTCCGTATGTTTAACGGGAAATATGCTTTTGAGGTTCCTTATCGTCAACGTGAATAATGCTTTTGGCTGCTTCCATATCTTTGACGACCACTTTGACGTATTGTTGAAAGCACATTAAATTACGTGCTTATTGCTTTAGGTCCAGCGGACGTTTTTGAGCTGAATCAGAACCTGAGCCGCATGGTAATTGTAGCGGTAGTTTGGAACCATTTTTACTGCTGTAAGTGCAAGCATAAATTGTGCTTAGATAGCGCTTTTCTCTCTCAAGAGCTGCTCAAGGCGGGGGCTGAGAACAGTATCTCTTAACTCAGAATCTCTTAACTCTGGGCGTCAACTTAAAGGGCATAAAAGAACTCAATCTGTATAGTATATGTTTCGAAGAAACTAAATGCAATATGGTTACATTTTGTTGTTGGCCAGCGCCTTGAGCAGCTTTTGTTGGAAAAGCGCTGTATATAAAAACAACTCCTATAGTATACTAAATATCTAATACTACTAAATGGCGCACCCGATTTGTACGGGTTGTTTTCACTGTGTGGTTATAAATGGCAACAGAAAGGCACATCAAATGGAGTACATGTTCGGATATACCACGTGTCTGGACATAGTCTTTAGATATCGGTTAAGTGCCTACTAACCAACGTCATTGTTTAGTCATTCTGTAGCCCATAGCATCTCGCAACCTCACCGGCACTTTCTGAAACCTTGAGTGGCACATATTGTGTTGGCTATTGTTCTTCCTTGGTGGTCATTGCGTCTAGGTTGCTTTGCCTTGACAACAATAGTGGCGCACCTGGAGCTACCAGCAAGTACCTACATGCAAGTCCCTAAAACATAGCCTACGGCTATCCTCAATACTGTTTTCAGCTCCTTAACTCGCAATATGGACAATAAAACAATAGCGCCTATACCCAGAGCCGTAACTGCCACAGTGTCCCCCAAAGCATCATCAGCTATACTGAGCGGCTCTTAGTACGTCTACACCTACCATACATCTCTGATCGTTGTAGCAGAAGAGGGCTGAAGGAATACCCGTGTAGGTAGGATATTATTAACTGCAGAACAAGATCTTAACATTGGTAAAGGTCGAGTAGTGTATCTTAAGATCTGTAAAGGTCAGGCAGTGTATCTTAAAATCTGTAAAAGGTCGCCTAACTCAGTAAGGGATAGGGTATTGTAGGTGCGTTATAACGTGTAGTTATGGTGCAAAAATTACCCATGCCTATACACTAGAAGAGGTGACAGGGGACTTAGGGTAAGGTATTGTAGTATTGTATTCCTTCTGTAGGTACAGACCATTTGTCTCGTGATTAAAATTAGGCTGACCACAACTATGCTAAACCTCAACAGTTATAACTGAGCAGATCTTTCACCTATTGTTGTAGTCCGTTAGACTTCCTATTTATAGTCAATGCGGGGGTAGAATTGTTTTTAATGTTTTGTCTTAAAGCGGTCTATTCTGTTAAGTCAATGCAGGGTTGTACTGTTTAGTCCGTTTGTACTTGAAAAGGGTCTAGAAGTTTGTTCTTCTAATATAATGCGCGGGTATAGAGTAAAAACATCGTTGATTGTTAGTCCGCCTGACTTGAAGTAAGTCTGTTTCTTAAAATATTATAATTTCTTATATTGTTCTTTTATAGAGATAGCTCTAAGAGCTTCTCGGGGCACGAGATCAGGCTCGAACATATGATGCAAGGTGCCTAAGATGCCAACTTGCTGTTTGAAGTTGAATACAGGGGTTTTGTTAACTTAGACATTTACGGATCATTGACATTGGCAAACGGTGTTTTGATAGGGCTTGGATGGATATTTTATTGTGGCGCCGATCAAATTTTCAGTTCTTGGATGATTAAAAAAAATAGTAACTGTAGTAATTGTATATTTAGTTTCTAGTTAGATACCACAAATGCTTTTGACAATAAAATTTAACTAATGCCTACTTTGTGGACAGGTGGAATGTTTAGTTTCCATGTTTAGTTCAATCTTTAGGGGAATAATTATTTTGTGTATACTGAATTGGAAGTTACTATAAGTGTTCCATTGTGCTTTAAAATGTACTGCAAAACTCTTGACGGTGTACGATTACAAACCACAATGGGCCTCGATATTCTTTCTATAAATAATTATCACCTACAATATTCCATGCTATATACGGTACGCGCCAATAGTTTAGGCTTTGTTTATGGTGAATCGCAGTCAGGTTTAATTCTAGTAGGAAATGTATCGGTTTCAGCCGAGCGCTCATTTGGGGTCTGATGGGCCGGTCGGTTCGCCTGACTGCCGGTCCTATTTAGGCATGTTATTGTGTACATTTTATCAGAGGGGCCGGGTAGCTCAGTTGGTAGAGCGTCTTACTAGTAACCGAAAGGTACCTGGTTCGAATCCCGGATTGGTCAATGTGTGACCATATTATTTTCCCCTTACCATCAGCTGGTTTGCTGGTGTCAGAATAATGTGACCAGTAGTCGCCTATACGCTTCGGTGTCGTGTGACTATAATCTACAGTTACATATTTAGTTACACATTTTATCAGCGTCATTTAGGTGTGTGGTGGTGGTAGCTCCAGCAGAATAAAGTTATGGGTAGTTCGTTGTTCGAAATTGTCCTAACGGCTTATCAGCCCACGTGATACTAGACATGTGACCAAGGATGGTTTGTTTATTACTCAATATTGACCGATGTTGTGAAAGCATTCATTGTTGATGAAGAAGAGCCGTTTTGTTGTTGCTGCTGTCATCAAGTAAACTTTATTCTAAGTGATTACAAGAGGATTTTGGCTTAGTGAAGAGGCAAAACAATCACTTAGTTTCACCCACAGCTTTCTCCACATTCAAACCGTCGTCGTTATTGTTGTTGCGTCATGATCATCATCTTTTTCTTCTTCATCATCTTCTTCTTCTTTCTCTGTTACCAAAAAAATTGATTTAATAATAATAATAATAATAATAATAATAATAATAATAATAATAATAATGATGATGATAATAATAATAATAATAATAATAATAATAATAATAATAATAAGAAGAAGAAGAAGAAGAAGAAGAAGAAGAAGAAGAAGAAGAAGACGACGAAGACGTAGTAGACGTAGTAGACGTAGTAGTCGTAGTCGTAGTCGTCGTCGTCATCGTAGTAGTAGTAGTAGTAGTAGACGTAGTAGACGTAGTAGTAGTAGTAGTAGTAGTAGCAGTAGCAGTAGCAGTTGCAGCAGCAGCAGCAGCAGCAGCAGCAGTAGTAGTAGTAGTAGTAGTAGTAGTAGTAGTAGTAGTAGTAGTAGTAGATGCTAACGTAACACAGGCTTTTTCTTCAAGTGAACTCAAAGGGCGGCGATCCTTTAAAAGGCGTACATGAAATATAAGTCAAGCCACAAATGAAGCAATTACGAGTGTATTTCGTCATAGACACTCTACGACCTTGAAAAGAGTTAAGAGTTAGGATGGAGGAGGGTGGGTAGTGAAATGGAGAGGAGAGGGGAGAGCAGTTAGTTGGGGTGTCTG
>JBAHVR010000050.1:0-75000 GCA_036898135.1 Oncomelania hupensis | reverse complement strand
CGCGAGGCCTATTCCAGTCCCTATACTATTTACTCTGAACTCTGTACCTGACAGGATTGGTAAAATTCTCAATTCACCCGGTCTGCAGCGCCCTTCACCACTCACTAAACAATGAGACTAGTAGAAGACACAGCTAGGATCCGAACTGTTCCACCATCAAGCTTTGCTCAATTATCGAAGGAGAACACGATGGATTTATATAACCATGCACACATGTATGTGAGCTCAGTGCAGGCGATCATGAGCCTCAGTGAACGCTTGTTCGCCATTGATTCAGCTTCGATGTGATGGTTCATTTGTCGCTTGAATCACACTGTGTAATGCACATGCAAGTTCTGTCAAAGATATGATGATTTGAGCATATGTTCGATTCCGTACCGATTGGACGATGGGGTGGAAAAATTCAATCATGGTGATGATCAATCATATTTAGCAATGGTGGTTACTTTATTGTGTATGGTCACGGGTACTTACCTTTGGTAGTTTGTGTGCTTTTTGTTCTGTCGGCCGTGAGTGTTTGCGTCGCCTTGGCCCATAAATTTTCTTGTGATCTCGCTCTCTTTTGATTTTGGAAAGCAAAATCACATTGCATTGTGTTCCAGCAGCCTCCGAAGTCAAATTATAAGAATTCTGATCTAACCGATCTTCTTGTGACGCCATTTTCGGTGTGTCTCATTTGCCATGCACCAATCGCGAAGAGTTTCCGGAGTCGAACGAAGCTCTCCGATGTGTTACGAAAGGATAGGCCGATGTCATTTCAGAAAAGGATTTCCCTACCCATAATTCCCCTAGGTTTTGAAGTTTCAAAAATATTATTTCAGGCCGATGACGCTCTATGGAGCTCAAAGCATGTAAATGGAAGCAACCGGTTGTACGCGCACGTCGACAGAGACATAGAAGGGAGATGCTAACTTGTTAGTTGCAGGGCCGGATCTGGGGAGGGGGTTCCTGGGTTCCGGAACCCCCCCCCCCCCCCCCCCTGGCCATTCGATGTACCTCACTCAGTCAGAAAAAAAATATATATGGAGTTTTTTTTAAAGCTCTTAATTTAGTTGACACTGTTGGTAAGTAAAACGTTCCTCATTCTACTCAAGTTCCTCGAGCGGACACGTTTTTGTCACCCCTAACCCCTTAAAAAATTTTTGGAACCCCCCCCCCCCCCCCCCCCCCCCCCTCCAAGAGTAAGTGATCCGGCCCTGAGTTGATATACTTGTGGTGCACACGCATTCACACACATTTACACCAGATACATACATACATCCATACGTTTCGTGGTTAGATTACCGTCCCCGGACACAGGTGCGTATAGGGGACTTACATCCATACATATAAAATATATAATTATATAAACTGAGCAACTGGAGAATCAATCAAAGCTTTTGCTAATCTAATGCTTATATCAAAGCTTATGTTATCAATGGAATCGATAATAGAAACATCAGTTGGCAAAAATGGACGCATATTACTCCATTGAAGTAATACATGTTTCAGAGAAATAGATTCACCACATATACAGTTTACATTTTTACAATATTTGGTTTTAATTGAGTTTAATATTATTGTATGTGCCATACTTGAAACTGATCTAGCAATTCCACAAGGTTTATTATAGTTGCAATTAAGTTTAATGTCTTTTACAAATTTATTTTCTATAGAGTTTTGAATTTCTTTAGAAGACAGCGGTATTTTTATTGTTTGAGAATTAATATTTGAAGCACCAAGTTTTGCAGCCCGATCAGCCCAATCATTATAGAGGAAACCACTATGTGAGGGAATCCAGACAAAATTCACCTGAGTGCCATTAGTTATCAAACTATGAATAATATTTTTAATTTCCAAAATAATTTATTTTCTTTCACCATTATTATCTGAATTCAATGCTTGTAAAACTGACATAGAATCTACGCATAAAACAACGTTGAATATACTCACAGAAAGATTAGAAATTGTATTTAGAGACATTAATATCGCAATTAATTCAGCAGTGAATATCGAATATCCTTTCCCTAAATAATATGATTCTGATATATTTAAATCCGGTATTACAAACGCAGCTCCTGCTTCATCTGTGTGAAGAACAGATCCATCAGTGTATATTTTCAGTTGTCCAGAATACTTCTCATGTATATGATGTCGAACTTCAAATAAAGTAAGCAGAGGGTTTTGGTTCTTATAGATATCAAATTTAGCCTTTTCTAATTCCCACATAGGTACTGGGGAAATAATAGTTTTATGTAAACACTCAATATGCATTAAGACAATTTGAATCAAATCTTTTGTAAAGGTTACTATTGTTGTAAAGGAGTTCACTTTTTGGGCTTGTTTAGGAAAATCTAAATCAGATCGTATGAACAGTTCTTCGTCAGTATTGTTGTTAATTGCATTTGCTCTTACTATGTATTTGGCACATGATAACTTTCGCCATTCATCAAGAGGAACAACTCCCGCAAGTTTATAGGCCTCTGTGGTTTTTGTATGAATTGGGACCCCTAAAGCTAATTTTATTGCTTTACTGTCTAAGCTTTGTAACTTTTTAAGATAACATTTAGGGGATGAAAAATACGCTTCCTGTCCGTATGTTAATTTGGATCTAACTAAAGCACAGGCGATATGTATCAGTGTTTTAACGTCTTGTCCCCAAGCTTGTTTGTTAATAATTTTTAATAAATTATAACTTTTGACAGCCTTCTGTATTAAATATTCTATATGTCGTTTCCAATGCAGTTTATATGTTAGATAAACGCCTAAAAATTTAACCTCTTTTACATACTTGAGTTCCTCATTTTCAAGTTTTAATTTTGGAAATTGTCTAGTCTCCTGACCATGATAAAAAAATACCAGGTTTGTTTTTTTCTTTTGACAACTCAAGACCATTGCGTTGCATGAAATGACTGATATTATTTAATTCTTTTTGATATAACTTGGTAATATATTTAATTTCATACAAGGATGTTTTTTTTTTAATTTACATTCATCCATATTGCTATGTCATCAGCATATTGAACAAGTGATACTTTATTACTCAACTCCTTTGGTAAATCATAAATTAATATATTAAATAAAATTGGTGAAACTATAGATCCTTGTGGAATTCCCATATTAGTTGTATAGCTAGACGAACATGTCGGATAGTGCAGTGGTTGGAGCACTCGCTACTGTGTCGAAAGTGAAGCACCGTCCGGTGCGGTTAGCACTTGGATGGGTGACCGCTAAGGTGTGAAGCGACAAACAACAACGCCCCCAGTTGACTCAACTGTGATTGAGTACCTACTCTCTTGAGGGTGGGGAAGGTAAAGCAGCGAGGGAGAGAGTTGGGCATCACCCTCATTACGCTGGCCCAAGATAAGTGTGATCTCCAACATCACGCTCCCCTACGGCCACAAGGCTATGGGACTACCTTTACCTTTACCTTTTTTAGCTAGACGAATATGAATTCCCCACTTTTACATTTACATTTCTATCTCTTAAAAAAGTGCCAATGTAATTATACATGCGACTTGACAAACCAATTGATTTTAGTTTGTACATTAATCTTGCATGCCATACGCTGTCATATGCTTTGGTGCTGTCAAAAAATGTTGCTAAAACGCTTTTCCTTTTTGCAAATTGTCTCTTAATATTGGTTTTGATTTTTACTAAATGGTCTACTGTTGATCTTGATTGGATGACTTCACTTCAAGGTCAGGGTCACCGGGTCAACACAAATTGGTCATGCTACAGTGAAATGGCTGTATATTTAACCCATAATATGCAACAACATTGGTTTGTTGGATCATACATTACATTACCTTACATTACATGATTATTGCTAAAAGTCCAGCGGATTCTTCCGAGCCAAATCAGGACCGGACAACCCCTAATCCGCATAAAAGATATGCTGAAGCAACTCTAGTGGTAAAACTGAAAGCTCTCCACCATCCAGTCACTTTACAATTAAGACATCCCACGCAGGGGACGCTGAAGCTGTACTCTAATTTATCGAACCCCCGTTTACAAAAACAAAATAGAATACAAACATCATTATAAATTATCAACAAAACACATACATATAAAATGCCTACATTGCTAAATAATAACAACATAGGAACCCCTAGTGACCACCTGGCAGAAAGCGTCCAATATTCCCAAGCTGATCCAACAGACCTCATACACAATGTACAAATAAGGAGTCTTGTCCCGGAAGAGTTTTCAAGAAAAAAGGTAGTGAACTGGTCTAGCGAAGAAGAAGATAGTATAGCAGATTGATAGAACAGGGCAGGAATGAGAAAGAGCAAATGAGAAAGACAGCGACAGTGGGAATTTAAAGCACTAACTTTCCAGAAAGTGGGGATACTATTTATACTGAATCCCCCGGCACCCAAACGGGGGAGAACATACATGAGCATGAGAGGTCAAAGGTCAAGGTCATCCCCAGGTCACTGTTTTTTGGGGCATAATACAAATTTTGCCGTATTTCATTTACTCGTACATGAGTGTACTTGAAGCCAGAGGTCATGGTCATCTAAAAGTCAAGAGCATCGAAATATGAAAGTCTGTTGTTTCAGCAGATCTTTTATACAGACGTATCAGGGGTGAGTCCTCTTTCAACCATGCTGTGATCCTGATTTTTAGTCCTGATTCGGCTCTTTGCTGGATCCTGTAAGAAAAGAAAGAGATTTCTCTTATATAGCACACTTACAAGCTCAGAGAGCTTCTCAAAGCGCTGGCCCGTAATATCCAGCAATCACACAATAGTTTGCTGAAGTCAGGATTCGAACCCACGTCGCCCAAGACGCACTCACACAAGTCGTGCGCTCTGACCACTGAGCTATCCCTGCCGCCAATGAATAACTAACTAGCTAACTATATTTTATATTGATGTTTATATTCTGTTTTGTTTTTGTAAACGGGGGTTCAGTAAATTAGAGTATAGCCTCAGCGTCCCCTGCGTGGGATGCCCTTATTGTTAAGTGACCGGATGGTGGAGTGCCTTCAGTGTTACTGTCACGTGGGGTTTATGGGTTGCTGGGCTCTGCACAATAGAATGCTGTAACCCTCACGCTTTATTCTATGGGAACCGCTAGTTAGTCACCCGGTGAATTACTTTAATACATTTTTTTGTTTAGCTCGGTCTGTGTTAAGGCTGGGATACAGAGATAGATAGAAAAATGGTAAAAGATCAATGTCACACTAGCTTTCACACGACTATGAATCATATGTAGTCCAGCCACTTGATAACAGTTAAAATCACACATTTATTTCTTCTACTCTATACAAGATCTTCGTTGTACTAATCTACCTTGAAAAGTCATACGTCAATGCAAATGATTCGATCGCTGATATTCTAGGCAGCTGTTATGTCTTCATAGGGCACTGGCTAATAGAGTTCATGAAGATTGGACTACTGTGGTCCGTTTTACAGTTTTCTGAAGAGTGGACTACTGTGGTCCTTTTGCTATCAGTTTTAGTGCTCTATTTCCTAGGCACTTAACTTGTGTGTAGCGGGTTTGAAGCCCTTCGTTAAGGTAGATTCTGGTACACGCTGGGTCGTCGTGTAGTTTAGTTCCTTGACAAGCTGTGTTGTCTTGGAGAGTGTTTTCCAGGGTTGCTCTCTCAGTCCTGTGCTGTAGAGGCTAAACAGCCAACTCGTGTTTTCTGTGGAGTTGGGCGCACGGTATAGCTCGCCTGTTCGTCTGTAACATAAGAGACGAAATTCTGCACAACCCTGGATAATAGGTTTGTGCAGAGCGTCTCACTGAAAGCCAAAGTAGCCCTCAGTGATAGCTCCACATCTCTATACATAAGCGACGAACATTCTGCTACGTCCGTGGTCCACTGGAATCTCAACTCTAATTTCCTATACATACATAAATATAAATCGTGGCTAACTATACACATAAAGAATAAATAATATTATAAACATTCACTGGTACAGCCACTGGTCTGCAAACATACATACAGGTTCAACAACAGTGGTTCGGTCAGGTATACAACATGGCGTCCAAACCGGTCATGCTTAACACGTGTTCGTCTTCTCCACGTGGTAAGGCAAATTCGGATTAACAATTCAAATCTATGCATAGCAAATTCCACAAATATAATTTCAACAATAATATAAATATATCACAATGAAACAGAAGTATGTTCATTTACCTGTTTGACAAAGTCAGGCCCGTGGCTACTTGATTGAATTCTAAGATTCACAAGTCCTGCTTCCTGGTCGGTTCGGGAGAGATATTACTGCTAACTGTGTAGCTGGTTATTGGTCCTCGTTTCCAACTCGTCTGCCGTTCTATCTCTCTATTTGAATCAGCCAGACCTGGTTGAGTCCATTCTAAATTGTGTTCCCATTGGCTGGTAATCGACTCGCCTAACGTAGCTTTGATGATGTCATTGCCTGCGCTACTGCCGTCAGCTACCACTGTGTGTAAACGGCAGTATATCATTGCTACGCTTGATTACTTCCATCGTCTGCTGCAGCCTAACATTAACATTCTAAGATTACAATGACTAAACAAAGCTACAACGTAAAGTAAGCAGGGTAAAACTAGTCATCTTGCGACAGGCTCCCTCAACTGAAAAAGGCGATGACTACTGGATTCGACCTTTTTCTACTACATAGCCTAGTTTAACACTGCACTATCCTAGGGTCCTATTTACAAACTAATTAAGTTGCTCTACCTGCGCTGCAATGCTATGCCAGGTAGCTATGGACACTAGTGACAGGGTTTTACTGGACGGGGACGAATTCTGGTGCTGTGACCCTTAGTTGTGTTGGGTGGGCGACAGCTGCTGTGTCCTCCTCGAGATGGCGACTGAGGTAGTGGGCTCCGTGGTTCTCTTTGCCGGGGATGTACTCGATTTGGAATGAGTATGCCTGAAGGGTGAGTGCCCATCTCATCAGGCGAGAGTTCAAGGATTTGGAGGCTGCCAGGAACGAGAGTGGTTGGTGGTCCACCTGAACTGTGAAGTGGGTCCCACACAGGTAGAGTTGAAACTTCTGTATGGCCCAGACTAGTCCAAGGCATTCTTTCTCCGACGTGGCGTAGTGGGTCTCGGCGGGTCTCAATTTTCTGCTGGCGTAGGCGACAGGGAATAGCGTCTCTGCATTTTTGGGGTCGCGCTGTAGCAGTACTGCTCCGAGTCCTAAGTCACTGGCGTCGGTGCGAAGAACGAAGGGCTGAGTCAAATCGGGTAGGTGGAGTACTGGCGCCGATGTCATTTTGTCCTTGAGTGTTTGGAATGCGGTCTCGCATTCGGCTGTCCATACGACTTTGTCCGGGGCGATTTTCCGGGTTCCATTTGTCAGTGGCACGGCGATGCTGTTGTAGTTGGGGATGAACTTCTGGTAGAAGCCGCAGAGTCCTAGAAACGACTGCACTTCCTTCTTGGTCTTGGGCCTAGGAGCGTAAAGTAGGCGTTTCACTGTCTTTTCTACCGGTCGCAGGCTTCCTTGACTTATGGTGTGTCCCAGGAATTCTAATTCCGTGAATCCAATCTGACACTTGGTGGGTCTTGCCGTCAATCCAGTGTCTCTGAGGCGGGCGAGTAGTTGTTGTAGGAACGTGACATGTTCCTCACACGTAGGTGTTGCGATGAGGATGTCGTCCATAAACGAGTGTAGGTGCTCGCTGTTCAGGAATGCCAGGAGTTTCCGCATCATGGCGCTGAAGATGCTGAGTGCGTTGTGGAGTCCGAATGGAAGCACATTGAACTCGAAGTGTCCTTCCATAGTGCTAAACGCTAGGTACTTTCGGACTTGTGGTTGTACTGGTATCTGGTAGTATCCTTTGCTGAGGTCGATGCGTGAGAAGTACTTCGCTCGCTGTAGCTTGGCAAATAGGTCTGTCTGGTCCGGGAGTGGCTCTGGCTGGAACTGCGTTACGGCATTCAACAGTCTGAAGTCGATGCACAGTCGATGCTCTCCGTTGGGTTTTCGCAACAATACCGTGCCTGCACTGTAGGGTGAAGTAGACTCTGAGATGATTCCGGCTGCCAGTAAGGTGTCTATCTCTTCCTTGATGGCTCGCTGCTGCGACATTGGCATCGGGTAGAGCTTCTGGCGGACGGGTGTTGGGTCAGTCACCGTTAGGGTTACTTCGACGAGGTCTGTCCTCCCTGGTCGGTCTGTGTACCTGTAGTACTTGCTGTTGCTGTTTGGCGGCTAGGTCTCCGTTGAGTATCACGTCTTTGTGGGTTTCTTTGGAATGCAGGGGATACTCTACTGCATTCGTCTCCATGCTTTCTCCTTCTTCCGCGATGGCGATGGCTAGCAAGTTGTGAGTGCTGGGGGTCGCTGGTCGCTCCGTGTATTTCTTGAGAAGATTGATGTGGTGGTATCGGGCTCTCCCGTTCACCTCTACTTGGTAGATTGTCTTGGACTTCTTGGCAGTCACCCGGTACGGTCCTCTCCAAGCGATGTCCAGCTTGTTGGTTCCACTTGGAAGTAAGAGTAGCACTTGATCGCCGACATGCAGTTCTCTGTCCTTCGCGTGGCGGTTGTAGTACTTCGCCTGGCGGGCTCTTGCCTTCTTCAGTGCTTCACCAGCTTTCTTCCACGTTGCTTTGAGGGTTTCCTGCAGGTCTGCGACGTACTTGGGGGCACCTCTGGGTGTGTCGTCTATCTTGGCTTCCGTCCAACTTCTGCGTAGGGCTTCTAGCGGTCCTGCTAGAGGTCTGCCGAATAGCAATGTTGACGGGGTGTAGCCTGTGGCTGCATGGGGCGTTTCTCGATATGCGAACAGTGCCGCATTCACGTAGGTGTCCCACGCTTCTGGATTGTCGTCGGCGACTTTCCTGAGTATGGTGAGAAGGGTTCCATTCAATCTTTCTACTTGTCCGTTGCTGGCTGGGTGGTACGGTGGTGTGCGAATGTGATGTACTTGTATCAACTCGAACACGTCTTGCATCAGGCGGCCGGTGAACTGAGATCCGTTGTCCGTTCTAATGCTGTCCGGGAATCCGACTCTGGTAAAGATGGCGATGAGTGCATCTGCAATCTTCCTGGTGTCGATCGCTGGCAACGGGACTGCTTCGCACCACATCGTACATGCGTCGACGAGTGTGAGTAGAAATCTGTTCCGCTTCTTGGTCATGGGCAGTGGTCCTACTATGTCTACTGAGACTTGCTGGAATGGCACGCAGACTACTACTGATGGTCCTAAGGTAACTGGTACGGTGTGATGTCGCGGGGAATATCGTTGACATTGGTGACAAGATTTCACGTAGCGCTTGACATCCTCCGTGATTCCTGGCCAATAGTAGTGTGCGCTAATTCTCTGCACTGTGGCTCCAATTCCCATGTGTCCGCTGAGTGGCATGCTGTGGCCTAATTCTAGTACTTGGGCTCGAACGGTGGCTGGTAGTACTAGTTGGGTGTGATCTCCATCTCCTTGTTGATGTAGAACTCCGTCTTCCATGTTGAAGTCTCCTTTGTGCGGGGGGGGGGGTGTGCACCTTGGGTAGCTTCTGGAAGCACTTGGCTATCGAGGTGTCCGCTTTCTGTGCTGTTTTGATCTCTTCGAGTCCTGGATTCGGAGCTAACTCGGGCTGGGGTGGTTGGGTTTTAGCTTGGGCCCTGGTTTGCACTGCAGCTATCTCTACAGTTTTAGGGGGCGTGCCTAAGAACACATACCTACAACCTAGCACTAGATCATACAGGGTTTTTTGTAAAACAGCTGCTTGGATTCGTCCTGTGACGTACCTACTCTCTGCTTCTATCCAAGCTATTGGGCAAGTAGTCGTCGGTTTCGTCAAGTCTGCTCCTTGTAGTTCGACTGTCTTGTCCGTCAAGTCCGCGCGCGATACAAGAGATTCGCTAACTATCGCGTCGTATGATAGACCTGTGTCATACATACAGTTCGCTTCTTTACCGTTGACCTTGACCGTGTCTGTCACCGATGGGTGATCTCCGATGGGGTGTGGCTTGTTACCGCTGCTTTGAGTTAGAACTCTGTGCGCTGGCCGGCTTTCGCGCTCTTCCCTACGTTGTGCGGCCAACTTGAAACATTCTGCGGTGGAGTGATTATTTCTATTGCAGAACGAGCAATACCGTGTCTGTTCTGCATGACCTCTTTTCCCGAATTCCGTGTTGGGTCCTTTATTCTGCCCAGGTCTGGGGTGATTCGGCTTATTCGCGGTGCGCTCTTCCCGGTGAGGGCTTCTTTTCTGTGCCTCTTTCCCGTTAGGCTTTAGGTCTCGCCTGAAGCTCTTGGCTTCTCCGTGGGCGGCCACGTACCTATCTGCGACCTTGACCAGATCCTCCAGTCTTTCCGCGCCCTGCTCTACTGAGAATGTTCTCAGCTCGGGGGTCATGGTTTCCCGTAGCTGTTCCCATACTAACAGTTCTGTCAGTCCATCATATGTCTTAGCCGTGGCTGACTGGCTAACCCATTTATCTAGCATTGTGGACAACCGATCTGCGAACTGCGCATAGCTCTCTCCTTTCACTCTTGGTGCGGAATTTTTGCCGGTAGCATTCTCCTGTTAGTTCGAATCCCGTTAGGAGTGCCTCTTTTACTTTGTGATAGTCAGTCACTCTGTCAGTCGGTAGCTTACTGTAGATGTCATATGCCTTTCCTCTAAGCCCTTGACTAAGCTTAAAAGACCAATGGGTGGGATCTAGTTTATACTCAGTTGCTAGGCGCTCAAACCTAGTCAGATAGAGATAAAGACCTTCTTCTCTTTCATTGAATGTCCCCAGTGGAAATGACATCCCTAGTACGGGGTTGGATGTTACCTCTAGTTGATCTGAGTGGGGAGGGGTTGAGGAAGAACTTGAGGCTCCTGATCCCAATCTTCTCAGCTCTAACTCATGCTGTCTGTCTTTTTCCTTTTCTGCTCTCTCATACTCCCATCTCCTACTTTCCGCCTCTCTCTCTGCTGCTATCTTCTTCTGTTCTCTTTCTGCCTCTAGCTCTAGTTTCTTCTGGTCTGCTTCTAATTCTAATTTCTTTGCCTCTCTCTCTGCTTCTAATTTCTTTGCCTCTCTCTCTGCCTCTAATTCTACTTTTCTCTGTTCTGCTTCGAGTTTCTTCGCCTCTCTCTCTCTGCTTCTAACTTCTTTGCATCTCTCTCTGCTGCTCTCTCTGCCTTAGCCTCCTGTTTCTCTACCGCTGCATTTATATACGCAATTAGGTCTCCTCCTGCTAAGTGTAAAGCTTCTCCCAATTCCTTGAAGCGCAATCTCAAGGCCACTGGGTCCGACATTGTCAAAAGTGTCTATGATCAACCTCTGAATCACGTGGAATACACAAACACTAGCAATATTGCAATTCAATAAAAGCAATGCAAAGACCATAAAATTCGTAATTAATAATAAAATACAACAAGAGTCAAATGGCATACAACAGTTACTTAAGCAAAACCTGCAAAAGAACAATGCAACATACAGACACAAAAAGAATTGAAGCAAACAAGTTTTTAACTAAGGATAGTGCACCAAAACTGAGTCCTTGTCCTATACTTACAACTATTCTAAGTTATTCTACTACTACTACTGTTATCTTATTCTAGATCCGGTTATACCCAATTCCTATTATACACAGATCCTGGCAGGCTCGCCAATTAAAGTGTCACGTGGGGTTTATGGGTTGCTGGGCTCTGCACAATGGAATGCTGTAACCCTCACGCTTTATTCTATGGGAACCGCTAGTTAGTCACCCGGTGAATTACTTTAATAATTTTTTTTTTAGCTCGGTCTGTGTTAAGGCTGGGATACAGAGATAGATAGAAAAATGGTAAAAGATCACTGTCACACTAGCTTTCACACGGCTATAAATCATATGTAGTCCAGCCACTTGATAACAGTTAAAATCACACATTTATTTCTTCTACTCTATACAAGATCTTCGATGTACTAATCTACCTTAAAAAGTCATACATCAATGCAAATGATTCGATCGCTGATATTCTAGGCAGCTGTTATGTCTTCATAGGGCACTGGCTACTAGAGTTCATGAAGATTGGACTACTGTGGTCCGTTTTACAGTTTTCTGAAGAGTGGACTACTGTGGTCCTTTTGCTATCAGTTTTAGTGCTCTATTTCCTAGGCACTTAACTTGTGTGTAGCGGGTTTGAAGCCCTTCATTGAGGAAGCTTCTGGTACACGCTGGGTCGTCGTGTAGTTTGGTTCCTTGACAAGCTGTGTTGTCTTGGAGAGTGTTTTCCAGGGTTGCTCTCTCAGTCCTGTGCTGTAGAGGCTAAACAGCCAACTCGTGTTTTCTGTGGAGTTGGGCGCACGGTATAGCTCGCCTGTTCGTCTGTAACATAAGAGACGAAATTCTGCACAACCCTGGATAATAGGTTTGTGCAGAGCGTCTCACTGAAAGCCAAAGTAGCCCTCAGTGATAGCTCCACATCTCTATACATAAGCGACGAACATTCTGCTACGTCCGTGGTCCACTGGAATCTCAACTCTAATTTCCTATACATACATAAATATAAATCGTGGCTAACTATACAAATAACGAATTATTAATATTATAAACATTCACTGGTACAGCCACTGGTCTGCAAACATACATACAGGTTCAACCACAGTGGTTCCGTCAGGTATACAACATGACGTCAAAACCGGTCGTGCTTAACACGTGTTCGTCTTCTCCCCATGGTAAGGCAAATTCGGATTAACAATTCAAATCTATGCATAGAAAATTCCACAAACATAATTTCAACAATAATATAAATATATCACGATGAAACAGAAGTATGTTCATTTACCTGTTTGACAAAGTCAGGCCCGTGGCTACTTGATTGAATTCTAAGATTCACAAGTCCTGCTTCCTGGTCGGTTCGGGAGAGATATTACTGCTAACTGTGTAGCTGGTTACTGCTCCTCGTTTCCAACTCGTCTGCCGTTCTATCTCTCTATTTGAATCAGCCAGACCTGGTTGAGTCCATTCTAAACTGTGTTCCCATTGGCTGGTAATCGACTCGCCTAACGTAGCTACGATGATGTCATTGCCTGCGCTACTGCCGTCAGCTACCACTGTGTGTAAACGGCAGTATATCATTGCTACGCTTGATTACTTCCATCGTCTGCTGCAGCCTAACATTAACATTCTAAGATTACAATGACTAAACAAGGCTACAACGTAAAGTAAGCAGGGTAAAACTAGTCATCTTGCGACAGTTACCACTGGGGTTGTTTCAGCAGATCTTTTATGCGGGTCAGTAAATGAGTCCCCTTTCAACCAAGTTGTGGTCTTGATTTTATGGTCCTGATTCGGCTCTTTGCAGTCCGCTGGACCCTGTAATTAATTAAGAACTAACTGTAATAGGGTTTTTATGTTATCTTAATTTTGGATACAAAGAGCGAGTTACCGAAGTATGCCTAAAGAATGTGTTTACGTATTGATCTTCTCATTACCCATTGACTTCATTTACATGGATCACGGACTGCACCATCAACTCTTCATCGTCATGGACCTTCACCCTTGATAGAAATCGTGTATCTTTTTGTAAGTTTTGATCGTTTGTTGGGCCCATAAGAATGCGTATGTTAAATGTATTAATGAGATGCGAGTGACAGTAAGAAAGTGAACACATATTTTAACCAAATGAAGCAGATGTTTTACTGCGTTATTATTGTTTATCTTTTCCAAGTCTATCATTCCAATTATTTAACGAACCCCGGTTTGTTACATTTAATACCTGCAGTTTCTTTCACGCTTATTTTTTCCAAGTCCCATTTTGAAAGGGAATTGTACTTACGATAACGATTTGATGATAAAATGATGACAATGATTAGTTTTTGATGTAATTTTTGTGTAGCTGATCGCGGGATGGTAGCCGACTAATAAGTATGTGGCGGAATGGGAGGCGACTGATCACGTTTAGGAGAGATTGTCTCCCTTCCCTTTGTTGGTTAGTCTGGCCTTGGCTGTCTCCTTCTGTGCAGAATCTTTTGGTGTAAAACTTTGGTTATGCTGGACAAAGCGACACGACATATGTGCTCCCCGCCTGACTATTTGTCTTCCGCTAGTGACCTACCGAGAGTGTCGTGGCACTAGTAGCCGGTTTACTACAACACGCTTCACCGCCTTGCAAGGCAACAATTTGTTTACGACCCTCTTACGAGTGACAATCAAATATAACAGTTCATGTTGGACAGTGTAATCAAGGGCGAGGCCGAGATTTGTGGTTGAATGGAGTATTTGACTATCAACTCTTGGCCATGCCTTTGAGAACACAGCCCAAATTGAACTGTTATATTTCGTTATCTCTCGTAAGAAGGACGTAAATAATTGTCGCCCTGCAAGGCGGGGAAGTGTGTTGATAGTAAACCGGATTGCCGGCTACTAGTGTCACGACACTATCTGCAGGTCACTGCTGCAAACTGCAAAAAATGCCCGCCGACAATGTAGCCCTGCTCACCACCAAAAGCAGAAGACGAACGGCCAGGCGGAGGGAACATATGTCGTGTCGCCTTGTCCGGCATAATCCAAGGTCCGCACCAAATCCTGCACAGCAGGAGCCATAAAGGCCAAACTAATCCATCAAAGGGCCGCCCAAAGAGAGACAATCTCTCCATAGCATGGTCAGTTCATCCGTCCAGTCCGTCACATATGGAAAAGAAGAAATATCAGATTTGCCTGTGGAAATTAGCCTATAACCATTGCATGAAGGGTGAAAAATTGGTGGATGACTCTAATATCTGCAATATTTTTTATGCTTATCCTGCCGTGTGTATAGACTTGTTTTGTTGTTGTTGTTCAACCTTGGTCTTGTGTTCCATTGTACACAGTATTTTCAGTTGAACAGTGAAGACCAGTTTTGCCGTTTTATTTATTTAATTATTGAAGACTGTTTTGCCATATTGATTTTTTTGTCTGTATTACCGAGTCATTTTATTTTTATTTTTTATATTGCTGGAGGGTGCCTAAGAATAAATTCTTCAATATACCATCATTTCAGCTATTGACTTGTCACTGACTGGCGGAAGACTTGAAAGCCGATCTCTCTCTCTCTCTCTCTCTCTCTCTCTCTCTCTCTCTCACTCTCTCTCTCTCACATACACCCATACATAAAGACACACACGCACCCCCCCTCACCCCCATGCCCCCACACATATATATATATTTTGATATATATATATATATATTATATATATATATATATATATATATATATATATATATATATCATATCCTATCCTTTCCCGTAACCCGGAGGTCGTAGGGGCACCACAGATGATCGTTTAACCAGCATACTACATCTTTCTCTGTCCTCAGCAGCCCTGATGGCTTCGCTCAGTGTCAAACCAGTCCATTCTCGAATGTTGTCCTCCCACCTCTTTTTCGGTCGCCTTCTTCTTCTACCTCCTTGCACTTACAGAATAGTCTTTGCAAGGCCTGATGATCTGGTGACGTGGCCATACCATCGGAGTTTCCGTTTCTTCACCACTGTGAGCAGGACAACTGGTCATCGTGTTGTCCGATGGCTTGTGTGATGGTCTGTCGGACTTCGTCGTTGGTGATGTGTTGGGTATAGGAAATGCCCAGAAGTCTTCTGTAGCACCTCATCTCCATGCTTTGTATTCTTCGTTGTTTTCTTTGCTGTGAGGGTCCATGCTTCGCAAGCATATAGGAAGATGGAGATGACAAGGGAGCGCAGCAGTCTTACCTTGGAATGTAGACTGATGGTCTTGTCTTTCCAACTGGGCTTCAACCTTGTCAGGGCAGCAGTTGCTTGTGCGATCCTGAAGAGGACTTCCTGTCAAGATGCAAACTTGTTTTTTCCAACCTAGTTCCAGTCATTCTCCCAAAAAGGCAATCACCGAAGTCGAACGAAGCTCTCCGATGTGTTACGAAATGACGCTTGCATGACTACGGCTAGCTGACATTAAAAATGATTGCTGTTGCTTCTAATTCTGTTCGATTTACACAGATTTAGCATTTCGCAACGGCATACTTTGTTAATATGAGCATAATATGAGCATAATTATTATCGACCATATATAATAGTTGCGTTCCTTGATTTGCATTTTGTTAGTTCTCAGCAGTAAAGGCTAATAATAGCATTGCCCATTTCCTGCCTAGAACCAAGTAGACACTGTTATACTGTATACATAGGCTTAATCTACATTATTATATTATAAGTCAGTCTCCGCCCAGCGAAGAAGCTCACTAGCTGAATATAATTATTAGACCTGTACTGTTTGTTTTATACGTAAATAAATGTATAAACTATATCTATTCTAATTGATAATATTTAGGCCTATACTTTATAATATTCGAATCTTGAAATTTCCGGAGAAGGACAAGTAGGCTAAGCGAATTTTTTTTTTATAACTCGAGATCAGAGTTAAATTAATAGTTAGTTATTCATTGCTTACAGGGTCCAGCGGACTGCAAAGAGTCGAATCAGAACCACAAAATCAAGACAACTCGAGATCAGAGTTAAATTAGAAGCTTATTAGTTATTCATTGCTTACAGAGTCCAGCGGACTGCAAAGAGCCGAATCAGGACCACAAAATCGAGACCACAACTTCCCAAGTAGTAGTAGTAGTAGTAGTAGTAGTAGTAGTAGTAGTAGTAGTAGTAGTAGTAGTAGTAATAGTAGTAGTAGTAGTAGTAGTATAGTTATTTAGTTAAATCTTTAATTTATTTATTTGTTTTGTTTGTGTGTTGTTATTATTATTATTATTATTATTATTATTATTATTATTATTATTATTATTATTATTATTCCTACTTAAAAAAAAATAATAAAAGAATAGTGTGCTGCTGTGCGTGCTCAATGGTGTAAATATGGTCAGTGACGTTTTGTTTGTTTTTGCTGAAGTTGGGTGTAACCCGAAATATTCAGATGGTGTTACTGGTTATTTTTTCTTATAGATTTAACAAAGTTTTCAGATGATTTATAGAAATTTCCGCCCGCCACGCAACATTTTTTTAATATGTGTTTCTCATTACAATACATATAATTGAAATACATATAACAAATTTACTGTATCAGTTAAAAAGAATAATATTAGTTAAATAAATAATTGCTTTAGTGCTTGCAATAAAAATATCACTGTTTTTTGAGACCATTATAAACTTGCTTTGCCTTGTTGTGCTGAAGGGACATCAACGTATGCATAGCGCTTTGAAGTTTTGTCATGGTTTTATTGTTGATATAGATGTGAAATCGTTGTATGTGTGCTTTATGTGTTATGTATTACTTTTACTCCTTATTACTAATTGTGTCAGTATATTATTCATCATAAAATAATAATAATAATACTAGCTGCTTCAAAATGCAAATTTCGACTTGAGCTTGAAGCTGTGCAGATCGAAATAGAATTAGATCTAGCAGCGGCTATTTTTATGCACGGATGTTTCACCACAGGCTCTGAAGTCTTTTCTTTTGTCTTTGTAAACTCCTAAATACGTACGTAGTATTGTATGTAATTGAGGCCTACGAAAGACGAGACTTCCAAGCCTGTGGTTTCACGTAGTCCTGCCAGCATTCGTTCGTAAAGCATCGGATAGCTTCGCTCGACTCGGAGAGCTTCGTTCGACTTCGGTAATTGCCTTTTTCGGGAAAGTGACTGGAACTAGGTTGGAAAAAACAAGTTCGCTGTCGGGATCCATTGTCTGATACAACGACTCCTAAATATTTGAAGCTATGCACTGTGTTGAGGGATTGGCCTTGGACTTTGATGTCCGTGTTGATGCCATTGGTGTTGTTGGTCATCATTTTGGTTACCCCCGTTGGGGTTCTGGGGGTTTCAGTATAAATAGTATCCCCACTTTCTGGAAATTTAGTGCTTTAAATTCCCACTGTCGCTGTCTTTCTCATTTGCTCTTTCTCATTCCTGCTCTTTTCTATCAATCTGCTATACTATCGTCTTCTTCGCTAGACCAGTCTCCTACCTTTTTTTTCTTGAAAACACTTCCGGGACAAGACTCCTTGTTTGTGTATGAGGTCTGTTGGATCAGCTTGGGAATATTGGACGCTTTCTGCCAGGTGGTCACTAGGGCTTCCTATGATGTTATTATTTAGCAATGTAGGCAGTTTATATGTATGTGTTTTGTTGATAATTTATAATGATGTTTGTATTCTATTTTGTTTTTATAAACGGGGGTTCGATAAGTTTGGGTGAAGCCTCAGCCGTCCCCTGCGTGGGATGTCTTTATTGTAAAGTGACTTTCTGGTGGAGAGCTTTCGGTTTTACCACTATGGTTGTTTCAGCAGATCTTTTATGCGGATCGGGAGTTGTCCGGTCCTGATTTGGCTCGGAAGAGTCCGCTGGACCAAAAGCAATAATAATGTAATGTAATGTAATCATTTTGGTCTTCTCTGCACTTATTTCCATTCCATAAGCTCTGGAGGTGGTTTCAAGCCTCTGAACCAGCTGTTCATGTTCTTGTTCCTCTCCAGCCAATCCATCATTGTCATCCGCAAAACGAAGATTGGAGATTGTTCTACTCCTTATGCTGACTGTGCCTTCGTGATCTGCAAGAGCATCTGATATGATGCGCTCTAGGAAGATGTTGAAGAGTGTTGGAGAGAGTAGGCATCCTTGACGCACACCGATTGTTGTTCTGAACCAGTTCCCGATGGCGCTGTTTTTATATATAATTAACATTTGTAGAGCGCCCTTCCACACTAGAGCTCAAAGCTCTTTACAGCAAAGCAAAACAAAAACAATAAGTAAAAGGTAAAACATGAAATACCGAAGACGAACACACAGACACGTAAATTGTAACAAAAATTCATTTAGACACAATATAAATGCTATTCATCCCAGGAAGGTCCTCCAGATAATAATATTCAACAGGTTGAAACTCCAAGCTGAACAAATCATACCTGAAGAACAAGCAGGATTCAGGGCAGGGTGAAGTACCACTGAACAGATTTTCAACCTCAGAATAATCTGCGAGAAATACTTACAGCACCACCAACATCTATATCATGTGTTTGCAGACTTCAAGAAAGAAATTGACCGAGTCTGGCATGCAGCTCTGTGGGCAACCACGAGAGTGTAAAACATCAACCCTAAAATAATTGAAGTCATCAAAAGCCTGAATGACAAAGCTACCAGTGCAGTCCTCCACAACAGCGCCATCGGAAACTGTTTCAAAACAACAATCGGTGTGCGTCAAGGATGTCTACTCTCTCCAACACTCTTTAACATCTTCCTAGAGCGCGTCATGTCAGATGCAATTGCAGACCACAAAGGCACAGTCAGCATAGGGGGTAGAGCAATCTCCAACTTCCATTTTGCGAATGACATTGATGGATTGGCTGGAGAGAAACAAGAACTTGAACAGCTGGTAGAGAGGCTTGACACCACTTCCAGAGCCTATGGAATGAAAATAAGTGCAGAGAAGACCAAAATGATGACCAACAACACCAATGGCATCAACATGGACATCAAAGTCTAAGGCCAATCACTGAAAACAGTGCATAGCTTAAGATAGTTAGGAGCCATTGAAACAGACAATGGGTCCTGACAGGAAGTCCTCTCCAGGATCGCACAAACAACTGCTGCCCTGACAAGGTTGAAGCCCATGTGGAAAGACATGACCATCAGTCTACATTCCAAGGTAAGACTGCTGCGCTCCCTTGTCATCTCCATTTTCCTATCCGCTGGCGAAACATGGACTCTCACAGCAGATCTACAACGAAGAATAAAAAAAAAGCATGGAGATGAGGTGCTACAGAAGACTTCTGGGCATTTCCTATACCCATCACCTCACCAATAACGAAATCCGACAAACCATCACACAAGTCATTGGACAACACGATGACCTGCTCACAGTGGTGAAGAAACGGAAACTCCGATGGTATGGCCACACCACCAGAGCATCAGGCCTTGCAAAGACCATCCTGCAAGGCACAGTGCAAGGAGGTAGAAGAAGAGGGAGGCCGAAAAAGAGGTGGAAGCACAACATTCGAAAATGGACTGGTTTGACACTGAGAGAAGCTGTCGCGTCACCCGAGCGGGTTCCGCGACGTTCAGCTCAAAGAACGAGTGGAAGGATAGAAACTCAAATAAACAAAACTAACACAAAATGCCAGATGAACAATCACACACTTTTGTTCAGCAATGTCACACACACACAAGATATGGGATACTAAACCACCCTCAACCCCTATCAAGACCCCCAACCCGGTATTTACTAAACAATTACCTCCCTTGTCTAACTGAAATCCCCAGAACTATACACAACAGAGTACCCACAACAGTATGCAACAACAATGACAATCAGTTAAATTTCAAATAACCACAATTCAACATTAAATCCACAATTAGAAAAAAAATCTTGAAATTCAAACGTATGGAACTAGCTGGCTTACAGTTCAAAAGTCAATGTTCGAAACCTAACTATTGATTAAATGAGCTCGGAGTAATACTGCAGTTAATTACTCAAGTAAGAAAGTAATGTACACTAGATATGTTTTTAGGTGTGTGAATGCGAATCTGTATGTGTGTGGATGCGGTGTAGCTGAGATCCTGTAGCTGTTGGAACGTCTCGTCCGAAGCAATGGTAGGTCCGGCAGTGAAGGAGGGTCAGTCCCCAGCAGGGGCGCCGACAACAAAAGTGGACGTAACGGTGGTGGCGGTAAGCCCAAGCAACATCCAACCCCTCAGCGGCAAGGGTAGAGGTCTCAAAGCTGACGTCACCAGTCACATGATACCGCAGAGACACGTAGGCGTCGCAGAATTACACCAGTACTGTAGTAGGACGTAACAGTAGTGGTACCAGTAGATAAAACAGGAGAGAACTACAATCGAAGCCCAATCCTGTGGACAAATAAGGAATCTCACTAGCTTGTCCACAAAAACGTAAACACTTCATAACAGAATACGCCTTTCGCCGTCCGCCATCTTGACCTGATTATACATGCATCTCAAAACACAATGCATTTCTTAATTCTATAATTCTATCTCTTCCATAATACATGGTTGTTTATATAACTATACATGATTATTACAACTGCAATCCCATTCACACCATGGCGATTCATCTCAATCACACCTTCATCTTCATCACCCCTCATCACGTTATAATACATTATCTTTTCCCATTCACAATTGTTTCTATCACACTATAATACAAACACGCTTCCCTCATATTCATCTCCTTCATCACCCCTCTCCAACGCAGTACATTGTCTCCCTTTCATCACATTCATCACCCCTCTCTCTCTCTCTCTAACATGCATACTTCGTTGTCACCCTTTGACCCACTTGGCAACAACAGCAACGACATTATTTATACAAACGTTAAACCAAGAAAATCATATAAAAATCATATAAAATCGATAAACAACTATTTACCAAAATACATCCCTTTCCCCTTCATTCACCATCATTCATTCACGGACGCAGACTCGGAGCACAGCCACTAAGGAAAAGAATTGCAGGATTCACACTCACCTCTAGGTCCTTGGCTTGTGGCACACAGTACTCTGCACAACACAACACTATAACACACACACAGCATACTGGTTAGTCTGAGAGTTCAAATCCGTTTCTGGCTAATGCTAGCTATGGCTGGGACATCTCAATACTGGCGAAGTACTTGAGCATTAGCAGGTGCCCAATAGAGGGCCACACAGCTTTAGAACAGAACTCTACACCTATATTACAAAATAGATGGCAGTCACAGTCCTCCCACTACAGACCTTTTAACATCCTTGTCCCGACGACGCGAGGGCAACAAGACCTTGGGTGGTTCGAAACACTTCGAATAAAGACCTTTCCAGAAGACGTTACGCTAACCTGACACACAGTCACAACGCTACTTCTGTCAAAAGTCCGACTGCATGCATAAGCAACCAAAATGACTCTGCTAGCTAAATCGCATACCAGCACACAGGACAAACTCGAGTTGAGCTCAGTAACCCCATTTCCTAATTCCGCATATGCCCTATCCGTGTTATTCACGTGAAACCACATATACTTTTAACTTTCATACCAGTAAAAGAAACTGCTGATATCTATGTACACGGTATATTAGAGATGTGCAACTATGCACAATATATAGCTGTCTCTAGCACGTATTGAAAATTCGTGTCGTCACCCCCCCCCCCCCCCCCCCAGTTCTTAACACCTTGAAGAACCTAACTACAATGCGAATCTTCAACCACGCTAACTACAGAATACTTCTGCTGAGGAAATCCGCTGGAACGTTGTCTTTCCCTGAGATATGCTCGACAATCCTGAACGATGGATGCAAACGAATCGCCCACTTCATCAGGCGGCTCTTGTCTCCCCTAACGTGTTCGTCGTCCCTGTTGATCGTAGCTACAGACGCTCTCGTATGGAATTTCTTCAAGAGGTTGGCATGGAATAGTTTGCTCTCCCCTCGCATCTTGATACGGTAGTCGCAATCGCCTACACGCTCAACCACTTCGTACGGTCCTCGCCATGCTAACTGCAACTTGTTCCTCTTCTCCGGCAGCAACAGCAACAGCAACACTTTGCTCCACTGCGTTGAACACACGCCGTTTTGCCTTCTTGCCGAAGTGTAGCTTCTGCTTGGCTGATGCAACTTTCAGGTTCGCTTGCGCTTACTTGCATGTCTCCTCGATGAGGTTGCGAAAATCCACCACGTACTGGCTACTCAGTTTCACTTCCTCCTCTTGCGTCTCTTTGGTCCACAAATCCCGTAGCACAGCCATCGGCCCTCGCACTGTCTTTCCATATAGCAACTCAAAGGGAGAGAACCCCGTGGACTCTTGTGCTACCTCGCGGTAAGCGAACAGCAGCGCTGGAATGTAGCGGTCCCACCCTGTAGGTTGCTTCGTCGCTAGTTTCTTGAGCATGGACACTAGCGTCCCGTTGAATCGCTCAACCAGTCCGTTGCACTGCGGATGATAAGGAGTAGTGGCTTTCCCATGGATTGACAGTAGTGTGTTCATCTCCCGCATGACCTCAGACATGAATTGCGTCCCTTGATCTATCAAAACCTCCCTAGGAACTCCCACCCTTGACCAAATCTCCCACAGCGCTTCTGCCACCCTCTCTGCCTCTATGCCCTTGAGCGGTATAGCCTCGGGGTAGCGTGTGGCGTAATCTACTACCACTAAGATGTACATGTTACCCCGATCTGACTTCGGCCTAATGGGTCCCACAATGTCTATGGCTTCTCGTTGGAATGGCTCGTCCACCAGCGGAAGTTGCTGTAGTGGCACCTTTCTCACTCTTCCCCTTGGTACTACTTTCTGACATTCATGACAACTTGCGCAGTACCTCCGTACGTCGGCACACATCCCCGGCCAGTAGAATGTCCCCCAGATACGTTCCCTGGTACGCTTCCCTCTTGGGATGGTTCGACCACCGCTAACGGTACTTCCCTCTTCTTCTCTGCCTTCTCTTGCGCCCGTGTCTGCACTGCTGCAGCCATCGCGCACTCACCCCCGAACAAAGAAACAGGACTCTTTTCCCCGCTATCAAAAGTAACCCAGTTACCCAGGATCACGTCGGGCCCGTCCTCAAACACCACCAATTCCACCTTCCCCCTGACTAGCGCACAATCCACCTCCACCCAAGCTGTAGGTAAAAGGCCCACGTTCGACCGATTCGCCAAGAAAATCTCCACAGCCCGGCCCGTCAAATCTGCTGGTTTGACCAATCTGCTCGCGACTGCCCCTATCTCCGCCCCGGTATCTCTCAACACTCGAACGTCCTGCCCATTCGCCCTACCTTGGCCCCATGGATTATACGGTCTGATTGCGCATACGCTAGCCTGAGGTGCGGTCTCCGTGGAAATGGTACGCCCTACCGTAACCTGGCTCACTGACTGAGGTTTGACCTTGCAATCCTTAACCATGTGTTTCTCTGACCCACATCGGTAACAGCGACCTACCCCACTACCCCCTTCTGTCCTCCCTACCTTCTGAACCTGACTTTCCCGGTTGCTAGGTTGCTGCGTAGCTTCCGGTCGTCTAGGGAAACTTCGTCGCTGACTGGGTAGTACGGGTGCCGGTTTTGACGCTGCTCGTTTCGCGTCTACCACTCGCTGCGCCAACTCTACTGCCTCATTGCTCGTTGCAGGTAGGTTTTCCCTCACGAAGATTTCTAACTCCGTGGTCATGATGGAAAATAGCTGTTCCCCGATGAAGGTGTCCAGTACCTGTGCTACGTCGGTGATATCCTTTCCAGCTAGCGAAAACCACTTCTTCACGAGTGACGTAAGCCTAACCACTAACTGTGGAAATGTCTCTGCAGCTTCCTTCTTGGCCTCCCGAAACTGTCTTCGGTAGTAGTCGGCGTCCTTCCTAAACCTTTTCAACAGCGCGTTTCTCACCGCGTCGAAATCCTGCGCTTGTTCAGGCGTCAGTCGAAGTTAGGTATCTCGGGCTTCCCCTTGT
The DNA here is from genome assembly GCA_036898135.1 of Oncomelania hupensis. Taxonomy (NCBI): domain Eukaryota; kingdom Metazoa; phylum Mollusca; class Gastropoda; order Littorinimorpha; family Pomatiopsidae; genus Oncomelania; species Oncomelania hupensis. Next base: position 50,705 of record JBAHVR010000050.1, on the reverse strand, counting down.
AACAAAGGCGCTAGCCTAACCGCCCATACCTCCCTTCTCCAACCCTTAATCTCGGCTACTCGCTCAAACATCTGCAGGTACGCCTCTACGTCCTCCCTCTCTTCTAAGGGTTTAAGCTTGACAGAGTAGTTCGCCCCTCTCTCTCGAGCCCTATTCTCTCTTTCTCTCTGCTCAGCTCTGTCTTCATCTCTGGCTCTACGTTCCTCCCTTAGCCTAAACTCTACCAGTTTCCTCTCTGCTTCAAACCTAAACTCTAGCTGATGACGGTCTTCTTCTCTGGCTTCTCTCTCAGCTTCCAATCTAGCCTCTAGGAGCCTACGATCATCTTCCCTTCTCATCTCACTCACGATGTAGTGTGCCAACGCTCCATCCCTGAACCCCAGGCTTTCTCCAACCTGTCTAAATCTCTCGCTATCGCTGAGCTCAACTTCGACCTTGCCCCGTGCACTGGGTGATTTAGCATACATTTTAGGCAAAGTCAAATGGCTACTTACTGCGGAAGCCTCCTCAAGTAACCCCGTCACCGAGCCCTCATAGTCCGATTGCTGGTCGTCCAATTCCGCCTCTGTCTGGGCTCTAACCTCGCGACGCTTAGCGGCTCGGGCATCCCGCGTGGCCATGGTGAGAAAGAAAATTAAAAAAAAACAGATTAGTATACAAATAACACAGAACACTTAACAGATACAAACACCTAACGAAACGAATACGCAACACAACAGTCACAGGAGCTGAGGAATCGTTCACCGTCGTACCCTTGAAGGCGAGCAGTGAACCCTGCAACCCAATTCCCCGTTGATGCTTACACTCCGAGTGTGATCCCTAGTGCAACACACCCCACACTCCCGCCAACCGCCCGCTGCGTACCCTTTCAACACACAACAACACAAGCACACAACATACACATCTGGCACTACCCTAACAAAATAAAATGTGTCTATCCCACTTCTGACACCAAAATGTCGCGTCAACCGAGCGGGTTCCGCGACGTTCAGCTCAAAGAACGAGTGGAAGGATAGAAACTCAAATAAACAAAACTAAAACAAAATGCCAGATGATCATTCACACATTTTTGTTCAGCAATGTCACACACACACACACACACACAGGATATGGGATGCTAAAACACCCTCAACCCCTATCAAGACTCCCAACCCGGTATTTACTAAACAATTACCTCCCTTGTCTAACTGAAACCCCCAGAACTATACCCAACAGAGTACCCACAACAGTATGCAACAACAATGACAATCAACTAAATTTCAAATAACCACAATTCAACATTAAATCCACAATTAGAAAAAAAATCTTGAAATTCAAACGTATGGAACTAGCTGGCTTACAGTTCAAAGTCAATGTTCGAAACCTAACTATTGATTAAATGAGCTCGGAGTAATCCTGCAGTTAATTACTCAAGTAAGATTTAAAGTAATTTACACTAGATATGTTTTTAGGTGTGTGAATGCGAATCTGTATGTGTGTGGATGCGGTGTAGCTGAGATCCTGTAGTTGTTGGAACGTCTCGTCCGAAGCAATGGCAGTGAAGAAGGGTCACTCCCCAGCAGAGGCGCCGACAACAAAAGTGGACGTAACGGTGGTGGCGGTGAGCCCAAGCAACATCCAACCCCTCAGTGGCAAGGGTAGAGGTCTCAAAGCTGACGTCACCCGTCACAGTGATACCGCAGGGACACGTAGGCGTCGCAGAATTACACCAGTAGTAGGGCGTAACAGTAGTGGTACCAGTAGATAAAACAGGAGAGAACTACAATCGAAGCCCAATCCTGTGAACAAATAAGGAATCTCATTAGCTTGTCCACAAAAACGTAAACACTTCATAACAGAATACGCCTTTCGCCGTCCGCCATCTTGACCTGATTACACATGCATCTCAAAACACAATGCATTTCTTAATTCTATAATTCTATCTCTTCCATGATACATGTTTGTTTATATAACTATACATGATTATTACAACTGCAATCCCATTCACACCATGGTGATTCATCTCAATCACACCTTCATCTTCATCACCCCTCTTCACGTTATAATACATTATCTTTTCCCATTCACAATTGTTTCTATCACACTATAATACAAACACGCTTCCCTCATATTCATCTCATTCATCACCCCTCTCCAACGCAGTACATTGTCTCCCTTTCATCACATTCATCACCCCTCTCTCTCTCTCTCTCTAGCGTGCATACTTCGTTGTCGCCTTTTGACCCACTTGGCAACAACAGCAACGACATTATTTATACAAACGTTAAACCAAGAAAATCATATGAAAATCATATAAAATCGATAAACAACTATTTACCAAAATACATCCCTTTCCCTCTCATTCACCATCATTCATTCACGTACTCAGACTCGGAGCACAGCCACTAAGGAAAAGAATTGCAGGATTCACACTCACCTCTAGGTCCTCGGCTTGTGGCACACAGTACTCTGCACAACACAAAACTTTAACACACACACAGCACACTGGTTAGTCTGAGAGTTCACATCCGTTTCTGGCTAATGCTAGCTATGGTTGGGACATCTCAATACTGGCGAAGTACTTGAGCATTAGCAGGTGCCCAATAGAGGGCCACGCAGAACTCTACACCTATATTACAAAATAGATGGCAATCACAGTCCTCCCACTACAGACCTTTTAACATCCTTGTCCTGACGAGGGCAACAAGACCCTGGGTGGTTCGAAACACTTCGAATAAAGACCCTTCCAGAAGACGTTACGCTAACCTGACACACAGTCACAACGCTACTTCTGTCAAAAATCCGACTGCATGCATAAGCAACCAAAATGTTTCTGCTAGCTAAATCGCATACCAACACACAGAACAAACTCGAGTTGAGCTCAGTAACCCCATTTCCTAATTCCGCATATGCCCTATCCGCGTTATTCTCGTGAAACCACATATACTTTAAACTTTCATACCAGTAAAAGAAACTGCTGATATCTATGTACACTGTATATTAGAGATGTGCAACTATGCACAATATATAGCTGTCTCTAGCACGTATTGCAAATTCGTGTCGTCACACCCCCCCCCCCCTCCCCCCCCCCCCAGTTCTTAACACATTGAAGAACCTAACTATGACGCGAATCTTTCACCACGCTTACTACAGAATACTTCTGCTGAGGAAATCCGCTGGAACGTTGTCTTTCCCTGAGATATTCTTGACAATCCTGAACGATGGATGCAAACGAATCGCCCACTTCATCAGGCGGCTCTTGTCTCCCCTAACGTGTTCGTCGTCCCTGTTGATCGTAGCTACAGACGCTCTCGTATGGAATTTCTTCAAGAGGTTGGCATGGAATAGTTTGCTCTTCCCTCGCATCTTGATACGGTAGTCGCAATCGCCTACACGCTCAACCACTTCGTACGGTCCTCGTCATGCTAACTGCAACTTGTTCCTCTTCTCCGGCAGCAACAGCAACACTTGCTCCCCTGCGTTGAACACATGCCGTTGTCGCCCTTTGACCCACTTGGCAACAACAGCAACGACATTACTTATACAAACGTTAAACCAAGAAAATCATATGAAAATCATATAAAATCGATAAACAACTATTTACCAAAATACATCCCTTTCCCCCTCATTCACCATCATTCATTCACGTACGCAGACTCGGAGCACAGCCACTAAGAAAAAGAATTGCAGGATTCACACTCACCTCTAGGTCCTCGGCTTGTGGCACACAGTACACTGCACAACACAACACTATAACACACACAGCACACTGGTTAGTCTGAGCGTTCAAATCCGTTTCTGGCTAATGGCTGGGACATCTCAATACTGGCGATGGACACGGTGATGTCCCTTCAACACAACAAGGCAAAACACGTTTATTGGTCTAAAAAAATCAAGAAAATTTTTATTACAATCCTATCCTATCCTATCCCATTACTCGGAGGTCGTTGGGGCACCACAGATGATCGCTTAACCAGGGTACTCCATCTTTTTCTGTCCTCAACAACTATCATGGCTTCGCTCAGTGTCAAGCCAGTCCATTCTCGAATGTGGTCCTCCCACCTCTTTTTATGTCTCCCTCTTCTTCTGAGGCAGAAGTGCCTTGCAGGAAGGTCTTTGCAAGGTCAGATGATCAGGTGACGTGGCCATACCATCGGAGTTTACAGTTTTTCACCATTTTGAGCATGTCATCATGTTGTCCAATGGTTTGTTGTGATGGTCTGTCGGATTTCGTTGTTGGTGATGTGCTGGGTATAGGAAATGTCCAGAAGTCTTTTGTAGCATCTCATCTCCATGCTTTGCATTCTTCGTTGTAGATCTGCTGTGAGGTTCCATGATTCGCAAGCGTATAGGAAGATGGAGATGACAAGGGAGCGCAGCAGCCTTTTTTTTTAACATTATTATTGCTTTAGATCCAGCGGACTCTTCTGAGCCAAATCAGGACCGGACAACCCCCGATCCGCATAAAAGATCTGCTGAAACAACCCTAGTGGGAAAACCGAAAGCTCTCCACCAGCCAGTCACTTTACAATAAAGACATCCCACGCAGGGGACGGCTGAGGCTTTACCCCAACTTATCGAACCCACGTTTACAAAAACAAAATAGAATACAAACACCATTATAAATTATCAACAAAACATACATATAAAATGCCTACATTGCTAAGTAATAACATCATAGGAAGCCCTAGTGACCACCTGGCAGAAAGCGTCCAATATTCCCAAGCTGATCCAACAGACCTCATACACAAACAAGGAGTCTTGTCCCCGAAGAGTTTTCAAGAAAAAAGGTAGGAGACTGGTCTAGCGAAGAAGACGATAGTATAGCAGATTGATAGAAAAGAGCAGGAATGAGAAAGAGCAAATGAGAAAGACAGCGACAGTGGAGCTTTGGAACTTTGTTATTTTTTTTAGCAAAATCACATATAATTAAAGCATGAAACAAGGCTCATAGCCCAGGGGGCATTTTAGCAAAAAAAATGGGAAAAGGGGGATGGTGAATTACAGACATTAAAACACAATGAACGGCACAAAAAAAGCTGCTCCATAGGCATCACAAGATAAACCTCTGAAATGTCAAACACCCGTTTTAAGTTTTATGTTGGGTCAACATGGTAAGAAAAATGTACAGCATCTCATGGTTCACAAAATATGACAAAAGGGAATGCACAATATATAAATAGTTACATAACTCAAACTCCAATAAAGCGGCTTAAATTTAGCAACCTGCTCTTAGATTCAATGTTCGTCTAAACAAGAAAATATAAGTTTGACATAAAATTAAAAGAGAACTGTGCGTCACTATTGGAAAAGTGAAAAAAATAATCCCTATAAAACGGCTCAAATCAGACAGCCTGCGTTTAGATTTAGAGTTCAATAACTGGTTTAACTTAAAGGCATTCGGGTGATTCCTGAAGTATTGAGGTATTAAAGAAAGCCTGTTAACAACCAACACAGAATTTGTACATCTAAACAGGTAATGAAATTCATCACCTAGTTCATCCAGATCACACAGAGTACACAGTCTATCTTCTCTCTGAATATTCAAATATCTAAGTAATTGAATTGGCAGTTTTTGACAGCTGAGCCTAAATTTCAATAAGTTTCTTCTCGATAGAGGTGACAAGGAAACTAAATAATCTTCGAAACAGAACGTACTCTAAAAAATTCTATACGTAATACAAGCATTATGAGCGAATACATCCTGATGCCAGGTTTGCAAGAACTGGTCTCTCAAGCGTTGTTTGAACATGGTCTTAAAACAATTCAAAGAGTATTTACAGCCGTTTAACCAAATGAAAGACAGACCAAGATTATTTAGCAGAGAACGAACAGTACATAGCCAGGAGATTTTATACTCAGAATTAAAACATAAATAAGAGCATAGTCGAAACATAAGTACTGACATTCTAGCAGAATCATTGCAACAATCAATACAAAGTTTATACCAGAAACAGAGTAGCCTGCATTTAGCATCTAAGGAAACAGGAAAACAGCCAACTTCGCCTAAAACCATACAGGTCGGCGTACTAGTTTTAACATTAAGAATCAATTTCAAAAATTTTAGTTGTAATCGATCACATATTATCATTTTTTCATGGGCCCATACCTCGCAGTTATACAATAAAATCGGTTTTACACATTTATCAAAAAGATCTAACTGAATATCAAGCGGCAAATCCAGTTTTCTACATTTTTTTAAAAGCGCAAACATAGCACGTTCAGCTGATACACTCATGGATCTGATATTTTTTTGAAATTTGTTATTATATTGAAAACGGGTACCCAGATATTTATATTCTCAAACAATTTCAAGAATTACATTTTTAAACTTAAAAACAGGCAACCTTCTAACTTTACCGCGGGAAAAAATCATCACTTTCGTTTTTGCAATATTTAAACACAATCCAAATTTTTTACAGTACAGATCTAAAATATCTAAGGCCTTCTGCATGTCTTTAGCAGACTCTGATAAAATGACAGTATCATCAGCATAGAGTAACAAAAATAAATGAAAATACTGTTCAACATCAGAAAAGCCGAAGCCATTCGCCAAATTCTGTGGCAATGATAACCCGTCGATATGTTCTGCAAGGAAAGACCTTAAATCATTCAAAAACAAAGAAAATAATACAGGTGACAGATTTTCTACTTGCCTCACTCATCCAGCGTTACACGTAAAAAAAGTAGATGACAGACCATCACGGGTTCTAACACATGACTTGGCTTTTTGATACATATCTTTAATCACTGTCAAAACCCTTCCAGTAATACCAGTTTTCATTAGCTTCTCCCAAAGCATACTACGCTGTACATTGTCAAATGCTTTTTTATAATCAATAAACGTACAAAACAATTTTTTCCTTTGCTGCAAATAAATGTCAATTAAGCAATAAAGAGTAAAAACGTGGTCAGTGGTTGAATATCCTTTCCTAAAACCTGCTTGTTCATTGCCTAACAAATTATTTGAGTCTAGAAATATGTTAATCCTGTCATTAATTACGCTGGTGAAAAGTTTACCCATACAACTAAGCACCGTTATACCGCTATAATTATCTACATTTAACCTATCCCCTTTACCTTTATACAACGGGCAAATTATGCCAACTGACCAGTCATCTTGAATTTTACCACGGCTCAAAACAAGATTAAACAACATTGTGATAGTATTTAACAACTTTGGAGAAGAAGCCTTTAAGAACTCATTCAGAATATAATCAATACCACAAGCTTTGTTATTTTTTAATTTTCTAATAGATTTTAACACCTCCTCTTGTGTAATATCAGCATTTAAACTATTATTATCAAATACATGTGTTTCGGTGTCAAGGGGGTCTGTAGGATGTAGAATTTCGTTCTCAGGGATGTTACCAAGCTCTTCAAAATAATTAACAAAGTCATCGTGTGTAGGCATAGATACATTAGGTGGTTCATTATTCGAGCGCTCATTCAAAAACTTCCAATATGCTTTAGAATCTCTACACTTCATTGTACGTAAATTGGCATGCCTATTTCTTCTATGTGCATTAAACTTCCTACAAACAGTGCTTTTGTATGCTTTGTACGCTTGTTTCCTCAATTCCCCCGAATTCTGATCGTGAACTCGGGCATGCTTTCGTTTAGCATTACGAAAAACATTTCTTTTCAGCCTACATTCGCCATCAAACCACGGTATTTTTTTCTCCTTCTTCGCCCTGTTATTGCTAATGTTTCTTAGCATGTCGGCATTGCTGGCAGCAGACAATAAAATATCAGCAATTTCTTTGTTCTGGATACCGTAAACATCAATTAAATCGGCAGTTCTGGCAATAAAATTATCCACTTCTTGTTCATCTTCTACAAAGTCCCTAACTGTACCCGTCCTAGCATTGAAGTCACCCAACATAACTACATTACAATCGTCATTCCAGTTAGTCAGAGTATCAGCCAGTTCTTAAAAGGCGTTCCTGTTCACATAAACTGAATTTTCAGGGGGAATATAAACCACTACACATAAACATGTTTGGAGTACATTATTACGAGGAATAGATAATTCAAAGCATAAACCATCATCTGAAACCGAGTGCTGCACCAAACGATAATATTTATCAAAGTCAGTTTGTATGCTTTCCTTACAAGATTGATGTTCTACAACTTTAATATAATCTAACAACTCATGTTTAACTAAAAGAGCAATACCACCTGATTTCCTTTTAAAAGCCTTCCTATTCTTCAAAAAGACAGAATACCCATCAATTGCTATATTGTCAAAGTTATCAAGTTTGGTTTCTGACAAACAAATAATATCAGTACTCCTTATCTGATTCTCTAAATCTGGAAACTTCAGCTTTGATATCAAACCACCAACATTCAAAGAAAGGAAGCGCAAGGAAGAGAGTGAGAAACTGGCATAACTTAGGTTTCCGCTGAAGGTTACACTGGGGTCAGCGTTATCATTTATATCATCATCATTTAGATCATCATCATAATTGTTATTATTATCACCCTCATCATTAGCACTAATATCATCATTTTCATTCTCTGTAGAATTATGACTGTCATTATTATCAATATTATTATCAGCATCATTGTTAATGTGATTGACATCAGAACAATCAATATCACAGAGATTGGAGATAGCATGTTAACCCAGATCACCACTAACCTTACTCGGAATGCAAATATCCAGGTCAAAATTATCACCAACATTTACAACGTTGGCAACACCATCATTACATTCATTATCATCAATATTACAGACATCATTATCATCTCCACAAATGATAACAGCATGCAACAAACCACATGATTCACAAACATCATCAGGACCTTCAAAGACATCAGCAACATTAGAGTCAGAATTTGCTGAAGCAACAGTAACGCCTATCATAGGTGTACAATGCAAAGAATCAAATGTACTGTCAGGTAAATCAATCATTAAGTCATTCTCCACAGTAGTAACTGTATTGGCATTAGTATAAACATTGTTATTAACAATTTCTCCAAATTGATCAACATCCAAAACAGGATCACAGGCGGAAGCATTATTGACAACAATGTAAACATCAGGTGTTACTATAACGTCAATATTATCATAATCAAAACCCAAACCGAGTTCATCTTTAAATTTATTATTTCCCACAGCATCAAAATGCACAAAAGTATTAATTTTAGGAACCCTTGTATTTACTGTAGGCAACTCAAGTTCACTATCCTCACGAAACACATGATCCTCACCACCATCACCATCATCATTATATTCATCACCAATAATATGTCCACTAACTTAATACTGAATGAAGATACAAGATCAACATTCCAGTTGGAATCAGTGTTAGTGTTACATTTACAATCATCACATTCATCCATCACATTGTTATGATGTTCACATTCATTCATCACACTGTCATGATGGGACCCAATAACCATGTCAACAGAGACATCCTTGTTACTACAACCATCAGCTTCATCATCACTATTATGCTCATAATTATAAATTACATTATATGAGATTTCACTGGAAGTATTCAAAAACCTTTCAGTAACTGATGAGAAAACAGCATCTACAGACAATCTAGTAGTACATTTTGCATCAAAATCACTGTCATCAGCATGTAATCTGCTAGTACATTTTGCACCATCAACATCAGCATGGAGTACATCCCCACAGTCACCACTAACACTAATATCAGTTTTCAAAACCATATAATTCATCCCGAGGTGGTCATTCTGAACACAGGTTTTGTCTTTCACTATTCTAGTATTTATACAGCCTGCTAGCGCATTAACACAAGGTTGGACATAGTTCAAAACAAAAGAAGCTGTAGGCAACTTGGTGCCACCGTCGACTGTGTGAAAGCCCATGCTGTCATGTGTCACAACAAAATCTGTATCAGTATTATCCTCACACTTATATACATTGAAGTTATAATAATAATAATAATAATAATAATAATAATAATAATAATAATAATAATAATAATAATAATAATAATAATAATAACGGATTTTTATATAGCGGGTACTCCAGCCTATGACCAGACTCACCACGCTTTACATAGTCATAACATATAAATACATGCACTCGATGAAACATCACTTTTGCTACAATACACCAAAAGACGGGACAGTAAAGGTACAGACTATTTACAATTATGTACATAAATTACAAAAAAGACAAAAATATACTATTTACAACTATGTACACAAATGACAAAAAAAAGACAGAAAGTAGAATAGCAAAAACCTATTCACAGCTATTTATATGCCCGGTTAGGCCCAGGAAGGAAAACAGTATAAATATTTACAGCCGTGTATACACTTACGGATCAGACATAGACAAGAGATGAGAGAATGGCAGCAGGACACAAATCAGTCTGAATAATGCAGTTTGAAGAGGTGGGTTTTGAGGGCCTTTTTGAATGCTTGTGTTGATTGTATGTTGCGGATATGGGAGGGAAGGGAATTCCACTGCTTAGGTGCGGAGTAGGCGAATGCACGTTGGCCGTATGTCTTAGTGCGGGTGACGGGAACCTTGAGTGTGCGAGTGTCAGCAGATGATCTTAAAGTGCGTGAAGGGGAGTAGACAGACAGTAGATCAGCAAGGTAGGAAGGACAAGAATCTGTGAAGAAGTTGTGACAGAGAACAGAGAGTTTGTACTCTATGCGTGCTTGCACAGGAAGCCAGTGAAGGGAATGTAGTAGAGGTGTGATGTGATCACGTTTCTTTGCTCGGAATACTAGTCTAGCTGCTGAGTTCTGAACCTTTTGTAGTTTGTCAATGATGTGTTTCGGGGAGCCAACAAGGAGAGAGTTGCAATAGTCAAGACGAGAGAGGACGAAAGCGCAGACTAGGGTTTTGTTGGCCGGGACTGTAAGATAGTGGCGAAAGGAGCTGATTTGGCGTATGGCCGTGTATGCAGAGCGACAGACGTTGGAGATGTGGTTGTTGAGGGACAGGTCATCGGATAGAATGTAGCCGAGATTTCTTGCAGAGGATGAGAACTGAATGTTTGTTGTCCCTACTGTAAGCGATGTTGGGAGAGGCGAGAGTGAGGAGGAGGTGTTGTGCTTGTGAATGAGGAGGGCTTCGGTTTTATCGTCATTAAGCTTAAGCTTGTTGAGTGTCATCCATGATTTAATGTCTGTGATGCAGTTCTCCAAGGTCTGAACAGTGGAATTAATGAGAGAGGGGGCGGTGGATTTATACAGTTGTGTGTCGTCTGCAAATGACTGACTCTCAACAGCATGCTTTCTAAGCAGGAGAAGCAGTGGCTTGGTGTACAGAGTGAATAACACCGGCCCTAAAACGGAACCCTGAGGCACGCCGCACACCAAGTCTGCTGTGCTGGAGAAACAGCCATCGACAGTGACTGCTTGTGATCTGTCAGAAAGATATGAGTGGAACCAAGCCAGGACCGAGCCAGAGATTCCAAAATAGTGTTGAAGAGTGTTAAAGAGAATGTGATGGTCGACTGTGTCAAAGGCGGCTGAGAGGTCTAATAAGGTGAGAACGGAGACGTTGCCATTATCTAAGGCGAGCAACAGATCATTGGTTACCTTTAGGAGGGCTGTCTCAGTGCTGTGGAATGGTCGGTAGGCAGACTGGTTGGGGCAAAGTAAAGCGTTATCATATAGGTAGGCAAACAGTTGTTTGAGAACAATTTTTTTCTATGACTTTGGACAGGAAGGAGAGGTTTGAAACAGGTCTATAGTTCTTTAGATTATTTTTGTCTAAACTTGGCTTTTTAAGGAGGGGTTTGATGACAGCCGCTTTGAGCACAGACGGAACAACACCAGAGAACAGACTCTCGTTGATAATGTGGGTAATGGTCGGGAGTAGAGGGTCAAGATTCTCTATCAACATGGGGGTAGGAATGGGGTCGAGAGAGCAAGATGTTATATACTCAGTGGACATATCTTGATATTTACAAGTATTAATATCCACAGAATTATTAATATCCACAGAATTAGTCATTTGTGTAAGAAGCAATTTTTGTTTATAGTTTTCATCATGATCATATATTTCATGAAATTTGTTTATGTTTATATTTATAATGTGATTCTTGGTCAGAGAAGGAGGTTTAAGGAGCTGTTCATAACAAATCAATGTCGTCATCTCCACATTATCACTGCTGTTCTGCTCAATGAGCTTATCCACATGACTACAGTATAAATAACCTTCATTCTCCCAGCCATTAAGCTTTAAACTTTCACTTACATACACCTGACGCTGAGAAGAAGGCACCGTTAGTTGCCACGGGAATAGGCAAACCTCACCACCGCGCATCTGGGATGCTCCAGTAGTGCCTCGTTCACCAACCAGCTCTGCTAGGTGTCTCAAGCCCAAAGCTTCATAGTCGATGGTAGTCACTCCCAGCTTGAACAGGTCATCTGGGGTTTCAACGACTATTCGTCTGGGACGATCGTCAGGTGCCAGACCCGGTGGCGACTTCTTGGTGCAATAGATCCTTCCTTCAACCGTCCAGGCACTGTAGTTCAACCTTTTGATGAGCCCCAGCATTCTCGCACGTAGTGGAGTAATGTCATCATTGATGAATACCTTGTCATATCCATCTTTACCTTTCAGATTTTTTTTTCACTGTCATCAATTCATTCCTCTTCCGCCTTGAGACAAACTTGACAAGAATAGGACGTGAACCTCTACCAGCTCTACCAGTGCGATGGGATGCAGCTATGTCCGCAACGTTGACGTCAACACCCGCATCCTTGAAGACACGGATGACTTTCTCCTCCACCTTTTCTGCTGTCTACCCATCATCATGCGGAATACCGAATATGCGCACCGACTCTCAACGTGAGTACTGCTGCAAACGGTCATTCTCGTAGGTCAATACCCTCATGGCGGTCAAAGTCTTCTCATAGACTGGCAGTGAAGAAGGTGGCTGCGGTGGACTAATAATAGACGCCACACGTGCTTCAAGCTCATCGAGCACCCCCTTCACAACTTCACCCACCACCACGGACATGGCAGTGGCAAGCACCGGTATCAACCTGGATATTGGATCAGTCGGATCATCGTCATTAGTCTTGAAAATTGACAAGGCCTCGTTGACTTTGTTCACAATCGATTTTTGCACTTCTGCGATGTCACAACGATGCACAGAAACTTCTTCAAGTTCAACATCACTTGCAATAACGTCTTCTCTAATACTTGAAGTGGACTTGGCTTTCTTAGAGTCCTTCCTTGTTGTAAAAGGTGAATTAAACAGTGAACGTTTTGACTTTCCACGTACCTTGGACATTTCTGCAGAACAAAGTAGTACAGAAAACAAGAAAATGAGAGCGTTACACAGTCGACCTGTGGCAAACAGCACACCGCTTCAGTTCAGTTGTTCACAGTAGGCCTACTTAGCCGAAACTTTTTCACCTTGCTCAAAACACAATAATTCCAGATGCACATCAAATGTATCAATAAAACGAAAACACACCTCCTCAAGAAACACCACGCACAATTACAGCATCGACTGTGAGCATTAACACATTAACACATTAAAGACAGCGACAGTGGGAATTTAAAGCACTAAATTTCCAGAAAGTGGGGATACTATTTATACTGAAACCCCCGGCACCCCAACGGGGGTTAAGCCTTACCTTGGAATGTAGACTGATGGTCCTGTCTTTCCAAAAAGGCTTCAACCTTGTCAGGGCAGCAGTTGTTTGTGCGATCCTGGAGAGGACTTCCCGTCAGGACTCATTGTCTGATGCAATGGCTCCTAAATATTTGAAGCTATGCACTGTTTTGAAGGATTGGCCTTGGACTTTGATGTCCATGTTGATGCCATTGGTATTGCTGGTCATCATTTTGGTCTTCTCTGCACTAATTTCGATTCCATAGGTTCTGGAGGTGGTGTCAAACCTCTGTATCAGCTGTTCAAGCCCTCTCCAGCAAATCCATCAATGTCATCCGCAAAACGGAGTTTGGAGATTGCTCTTCCCCCTATGCTGACTGTGCCTTCGTGGTCTGCAAGGGCATCTGACCTCATGCGCTCTAGGAAGATGTTGAAGAGTGTTGGAGAGAGTAGGCATCCCTGACGCACATCGATTGTTGTTCTGAACCAGTTTCCGATGGCGCTGTTGTGGAGGACTACACTGGTAGCCTTGTCATACAGGCTTTTGATGACTTCAATAGATTTAGGGCTGATGTTGTACACTCTCATGGTTCCCACAGAGCTGTATGCCAGACTCGGTCAAACGCTTTCTTGAAGTCTACAAACACATGATATAGATGTTGGTGCTGAAGGTATTTCTCGCAGATTATTCTGAGGTTGAAAATCTATTCAGTGGTGCTTCGCCCTGCCCTGAATCCTGCTGGTTCTTCAGCTATGATTTGTTCAGCTTAGGGTCTTTAACCTGTTTAGTATTATTTTCAGGAGAACTTTGCTGGGATGGCTGATGAGACTGATGGTGCGGTAATTGTCACACACCCTGAAGATTACCCTTTTTCGGGAAGAGTGATGACAAGCGATTGGGTCCATGGTGTAGGTCACTCCCCACTCTGCCAGATCTTATTACATATAATGGTGAGGGCGTCAATCATCGCTTTTCCTCCTGCTAGAAGCAATTCTGCGGGTATGTTGTCCACTCCCGCTGACTTCCCCTTCTTTAGTGATTGCACTGCTGCCTCAACTTGCAAAGTTTCCTCCAACTGTGGCTTGGAATATTTCTGCCACCTCCGGGTCTTGCAGTTTGTCCAGGTCGAACTTCAGTATGGTGCATTTTGCTGTGTTTACTCTCTTCAAGTGGAGCCGAAAGGAAATCATCACGAGATCGTGGTCACTTCCGATGTCAATCCTATCCTATCCTATCTCGTAACTCTGGGGCACCATAGATAATCGTTTAACCAGCGTACTCCATCTTTCTCTGTCCTCAGCAACCCAGATGGTTTCGCTCAGTGTCAAGCCAGTCCATTCTCAAATGTTGTCCTCCCACCTCTTTTTCGGTCTCCCTCTTCTTCTACATCCTTGCACTTTGTCTTGCAGGATGGTCTTTGCAAGACCTGATGATCTGGAGACGTGGCCATACCATCGGAGTTTCCGTTTCTTCACCACTGTGAACAGGTCATCGTGTTGTCCGGTGATAATCTGTCGGATTTCGTCGTTGGTGATGTGCTGGGTATAGGAAATGCCCAGAAGTCTTCTGTAGCACCTCATCTCCATGCTTTGTATTCTTCGTTGGAGATCTGCTGTGATCTGCTGAGGGTATAGGAAAATTGAGGTGACAAGGGAGCGTAGCAGCCTTACCTTCGAATGTAGACTGATGTTGTCTTTCCAAATGGGCTTCAACCTTGCCAGGACAGCAGTTGTTTGTGCGATCCTGGAGACGACTTCCTGTCGGGACCCATTGTCTGATACAATGGCTCCTAAATATTTGAAGCTTTGCAATGTGTTGAGAGATTGTCCTTGGACTTTGATTTTCTTGTTAATGCCATTGGTGTTGTTGGTCATCATTTTGGTCTTCTCTGCACTTATTTCCATTCCATAGGTTCTGGAGGTGGTGTCAAGCCTCTGTACCAGCTGTTCAAGTTCTTGTTCCTTTCCAGCCAATCCAGCCGATGTCTGCTCCTGGAAAAGTGTGTGTCATGCCAATGTTGATGCTTGATCTGACGCGTGTCTTGACCACATGATGTAGTCAATCTGGTTGAGATGCTCCACTCTGGGACTGTGCCGTGTCCATCGTCTGGATTTTTTTTTGATACCATGCGTGTTTGTCAGTATCAG
Organism: Oncomelania hupensis; assembly: GCA_036898135.1. NCBI lineage: Eukaryota > Metazoa > Mollusca > Gastropoda > Littorinimorpha > Pomatiopsidae > Oncomelania > Oncomelania hupensis. Next base: position 35,007 of record JBAHVR010000050.1, on the reverse strand, counting down.
ATTGTTGTAATGGCAAACTTCAACAGTCTCAGAACTCTGTCATTAGTCTCGTTGTTGCAGTGGGATCCACATGTGTCTCCCCAGTTGTGGTGCGCATCTTGGCCAACCTTGGTTTTCCAGTCGCCATGCACTATGACTATTTCCTTCTTCGGCACTTGGTCGAGGACAACCTGTAGATGTTCATAGAAATCCTCGACTTCGCTGTCGTCATAGTCTGATGTAGGGGCATAAATATAGATGATGGTGTTGTTGAAAGGGGCTGCTCTGAGACCGATGGTAATGAGTCTACTGCAGACTGGGCGGCAACCCATAACAGTGGCTAGAATGTCTTTGTGGACTAAGAATCCAACTCCGTGTTCGTGCTTGTCATTTCTACCGCTGAAATAAAGCTTGTGGCCCTTGTTGGTGGTTGTTTCCCCTAGGCCTTTCCAGCGCTGTTTGCTGATACCTAAGATGTTCCATCGATAGTGGTCCAGCTCTTCTAATTTTCCCTCCGCATTTAGGGTCCTGACATTCCAGGTTCCTATGACGATGTTGTCTCTCGTGCAGATCCTGTTAAGTTGTCCATCAGTAGCACATTTATTACCTTCGTCCTGGGGGCCAACGGAAGGCGCGGTCCTTGGTGAACCGGGCAACGACCGATCCGGTATGGAGTGATGTTTTGTTTTCATCATGCAGTGTGTCTTGGGCAAGAAAGACCTGGCAGGTCCTAATCCTCTCCAGGCTGTTGGCCACAGCCGAAATCCACGAGTATAGTGTGGCTTGCCTTGTTCCCCTCGAGCACAAGATCGTTGAACCTGGCCGGTGACTTCTGTGTAGAAGACTTTCGACCTGTGATGCCGTGCTGACATCATCCCTGTTAGTCGCCTTTTACGACACGCCAGGAAACGTTAGGTCTATTCTTTTCCTTGCCCGAACCCACAGAGCAAACATTGACACACTGCCAATGTCAAATTCTACAATTAACGCTAAGTAAGGAGTTGATGAGATAGCTTACTTCGTTAAGCTTTTTATCTTTGTAAGCTGGTATGCACGAGTGGTATTTAGATGTAATCTGTGACATAAATCACTTAACTCATTCATCATCCATTAAAATGTAGTGTCTATTCACAAAGTATTATAAAACAAATTAATTAAGATAACAGAAAATGATACAAAAATTAATGTAAAATAAATTTGTCACAAAGAATTCATGATAGCACCTTATTTATAAGGAATTCTACATTTATTAAGCAAAGAACAGGAAGAAAATGTGGAAATAGTAAAAGAGACGAAAACTGTTTTAAACTTCAATCATATCCACATCAATGAAATGAAAATAACTGTCCTAGTGAAGAAAAGAAGGCTGAGGCATTTGTTAAAGTTTTTGGCAAAATCTTCTTTGTCGACTGCTTAAGTGTATTTGACAGGGGTTACAGTCAATATTTTAGACGTTAGTATTTTTCTTTTTTTTTTCTGTGCAACTTGCAATTTGCACTAGACGAACTGCCTGTGGATGCAGCCGGACTGATGCAAGTGAGAAAGCGTGAGCTTGATCATCACCCTCATTATCTTGCGGGAAGGAAAGAGAGCTGAGTAGTGACCACTCAGACCTTCACATGTACGGGAAAAGCTGATGGCTTATCATGGGGGCGCTCGGGCTGAATTACATTTTCAAGAGAATATAGCGATTTCCTTCCCGCCCATGTTGGAAAACAAATTAATTGTGATAAGTGTTTCGCTAACAATTACGAGGGCAGAGAGAATCAGATCGCATGCAACTGTGTTGTACTCTTTGTCGAAAATGGAGCTAAAAATACTGGACACCTTTTTTCAACAGGGTTCGTGCAGGAAAATACTTTCGAAATTCACAAAATGTTCGCAATCTTTTATTAACCATTTTTCAAAATTCCAAAGTTCTTCTGCTATAAATCTATCGCTCTTTCGACAAGACAAACCATTTCAGACGATCCTTTTCAAAATTACTGTTTGTATATCCAGACATTATAGGAAATCGAATAGAGGATAAATAAACTCTTCCATGATCACACTAAATAGTGTGTGTGGTTTTTTTTTGGGTGTAAATTACGTTAAACTCACTGTCACATTACTCATGGGGTATGAGATTATTTTAATAAAACCGCATAGCAAATAATCTTCAAGGCAGCTAAAATAGTACTTAATAAAAGCTTATTTATTTTACATAATACCCACGTAATTCTCTAGGTTCCCAATCACATTCTATGACCCTTTCAATCTTCCTGGAGCTTAGCACAATGATTGTGTGAATATTTGTGTGTTTAATATTTGTGTGTTTTATATGTAGTTTTATCCCTTTGGTGTTTGATGATGGCATGTCTTGTTGATACAAGATTCAAAATGGCCTATTGTCCTCAATCAGACCACAGTCATGTACATGTACGTCATCTATATGCTTCGGGCATGAACTTTGGTAATGGATTAGACACCTTACACGACCCCTTTCCTCGTTCAGCATGAACGAATAATTACAATAAAAATATGTTGCAGCATAATCCTATATTGGTTTTACTTAATAAACATGTTCATTCAAAGAAATCAATACATCGTTGCTACCTGTAAACGAGGTTGATGCAAAAAGGCTTCCGACTGATGTGTGAACGTTAGTCAGGTTATCACAATAACACGTAATTCTATGTTGAATCCTCTGGCTCTCTCACACTTGTTGGTGAATTACGCAAGGACAATGAGCCTACTTGTATGTCGGATGTAGGATTTCCCCTCCCACCCACCAACCTCTCTATATATTTCTCTTTTCCCCACCTTCCCCCTCCCTACCCGCCAAAGATATTACCGGGAAATGCTTTGATATAGTCAGGAATCAGAAGGAGCTAAAAGTCGGTCAGTTTGTCAGTTTGTCGGTCTGTCAGTTCGTCCGTCCGTCGGTTCTTCGCTTTATCTCAAGAACCGCTAGATAAATTCTACTAAAACGTCATACATGTGGCAGAATGGTAGGCGACTCATCACGCTTGGGAGAGATTTCTCCCTTCCCTTTGTTGGTTAGTCTATCCTTGGGTGGCTCCTGCTGTGCAGAATTCTTTGGTGTGGCACTTGGATTATGCAGGACGAGGCGACAAGACATATGTTCTCACTGCCTGACCAATCGTCTTCTGCGTGTGCTTGAGCAGGGTTAAATTTTCGGCGGGCATTTTATGCAGGTTTATGGCAGTGTCACGCTACGCAGTTTGCAGTCGCGCGCCTATGTATATAGTTTAATCATCAGCCTGTACATAGAGGTTAAAAGTTACGGTAGTCAAGGGGAGAGAATCAGAATAAATTAATTTGGTTTATAATTAATAAAAGTAGCGAATGTATTGCGCCCGTGCAGAACGTACTATGTTAGAAAAACAGCATAGTTGGCTATTTTGTTATTGAGAAGATTAATTGCTGCCATGCGATATTCTATGTGTGAAATGCGTGCTCTAATCGCGAACGGTGCAGGGAATGAATTATGATTAAAAGAAGTATATTCTGGAAGATTCTTAGCTAATCGTATAAAACCCCTTGCACTGTATATTTTGAAAGGAGCAGTAACAGTTGCATATCGCTTTTGTAGCCAGAATCAACAGATCCAAGTTGGGTCAAGGTGCCAGTTAGTGACTTTGTCTGTGGGTCGTACAGATCAGACCGTCAACGGAAAAGAGCCTATTAACGGAAGAGGAGGATTGTTTTGGGAACACTTTGGAAGTGTTTGTTTAACTGGAACGTTTCTAAGCTGTTTAGAATACCTACTGTGTATTCTCGGTGAAATCTGAGTTATCTACGTATAACGTCGGGTGACCTGTGACTCCGTCTAGGACTTCTTATGCCTGTGTAATCACCTTGCCTAACCATCTGTGCCTGTGTGTTTGTCCAGTCACTGTGTGTCTTTGTCAACAGGCCGGAGAATCCACTGGTAGCCGTAAGTTTTTTACCTCAATTTCTCAGTTGGCCATAGCGCTCGGGGGTTTGGGTTATGCATGCGGTGTGAATGGTTAGTTAATTACGTTTTCCTAAATTCTATTTTATGTTTCATACTATTTGCTGCATAAATACCTAGAGAGAGAGAGAGAGAGAATTTTCTAAAATGTATTATAAATTAAATAATTATAAATTGATATAAAAGAATTCGCTGTTACGTAGCGAAGAGATGACAGAAAGGAGGTGATTGTGAATGTATATGCGCGATGACAGGGAGGATGAATAAGGATGTTGAAAGGGAGACAACCATTCCGATAGCGGGATGCTTGTGCGGTATATTGTAATATAATTATTAATGGTTGCGTGTTTTTGTATGTATTGTTCTAGATGTACCAACAAGTTCAAAAACCGAAACCCTAGAGCAGATCTTTGATGGTGTGCTGAAACCTTGCTGGTGTGAAGCTTGTGTGCCTCGGCCTATTACGCCGTGTTTTCCGTGTGTCAACCTCGGGTGCGAAGGTTGTGGTATTCGCCCAGGGAACTTTATTCGTTTATAAAGCACACGCACACACACTCCACCACACACAACAAATAACTATAACCAATGATAATCTGTTGTGAGGAACGATAATTGTTTTACATGTGATAAATTATAAATTACAGCACATTGAGATATATTTAATCCGAATTGATTGATAAACGTTGTTGAGTAATATTACCTGCTAGATTAAGTAACCCTGTGATTGTATAGTTTTGTCTGGGGGAATTATTTCGCCAGATATTAACTAATTAATAATTTAGATTAATTTCTTACAACTTCTATTTTTGCCTAAAGGATAAATTTTCTTATTCATTTTATATAATATAAAAGACTTGTTGTATCTATTTGAAGTTTAAGTGGAACAAGTTTGAATATTTATAAAGATTTAAAGCAGTTGCTTACTGTGTACTTATTTCGTTGTCAGTAAGCTGTTTCAGCCATAATTATTATAAATCTTTTGTACATTTTGTAGTTAGTCATTTTCCATTTTGATTTAATTATCATTATTATTTTGAGCGAATTGTTTATGTATTAGTTTGGGGTTTTATTAGTGGGATTGAGGGTTGGTTGGTTGGGAAGTGGGATAAAGGGAGTTAATTTTTAGTGCGAATGAGTGTGTGAAATAAAGAAATTGTCTTGTTACTTCTGGTTTTGTCTTTTAGAGTTTATTTAGGTGTTGGGTTATTTTCTCGTGTGGAAGTGCACGCAAGTCGAACCACTGTTAAGGCAGTTGGGACGTGACAGGCAGTGACCTGCAGAGAGTGTCGCGGCGCTAGTAGCCGGCAATCCGGTTTACTACCAAAATGCTTAACCGCCTTGCAAGGCGTAGGTTACGTCTCTCATACGAATGAAAATGAAAAATTACAGTTCAGGTTGGGCCGTGTTTGTCAAGGGCGTGGCCGAGAGTCGGAAAGTCAAATAATCTGCTCGGCTACGAATGGTGCAACCGACCAGAAATGCGGGACGATGCTGAACTGTGGAAACTGGTAACTCATTGGAGGCAGAACTTTTTTGCCATGTTTATTTCCTCAAAACGTACTATTTAAGTGTTGTTGTTTTTTGTAGAAGTCAAACATCCAATATATAAAAGATAAGATAGAAAAACTATCCATTTTTGTAAAGATCATGCATGGCGCAAGCATATTCTTTCAAGAAATAAACAATGGAAAAGGTACTTATTTACCTTTTTTTAAAAAAAAGAAAATAGCACTCAAGTATCCACACTGTGGCCAGCTTCCCATAGCATCATTTAGTCTATCCTAAACGTCAATGTCACTGGGTCAAACATTTACCACATAAGAAAACAAGTTTTGCTCTTTATCTCCAAAAACACCGATCCAATTTATGAAGGTTTTTGGTATACAGAAATTTTAATTCACAACCCATCTTTCCGTGTCACCTTTGCCCTTTCTCAAGGTCAAGGCCTCTGAGGCCAATTACATTATAAATGCGTTTTTTATTTTTTTTTTTTTAAAGAAATGGCTGAAACGATTTTGATTATAAATTTGCTTCCAAACCTCTGAGGAAATGGCCCACCATTCCTTGTTTTTGTGTGGCTTCTTTAGGATAAAGCTCAGTTATACTACTACTACTACTATTACTACTACTACTACTACTACTACTACTACTACTACTACTACTACTACTACTACTACCAACAATACTAATACTAATACTACTACTAATAATAATAATAATAACAACAACAACAACAACAACAACAACAATAATAATAATAATAATAATAATAATAATAATAATAATAACAACAACAACAACAACAACAACAACAACAATAATAATAATAATAATAATAATAATAATAATAATAATAATAATAATAATAATGTTACACTCGGTTTGATGTTGGTGTTTTCTATCAGTATCTGATTCAGCCCCAATGCTGAATTCCTGATAGGGTGTAACTCAGATTCGTTTATCCACGCAGCCTGCTCAAGCAGCATACAAGTCACAAAGTCGACGTATGAAGTTTTCCACTTTTATTCAGCATACATCAACAACTGCATACAATCGCTCAATCGCCTTTCCACTCTCAAGTTTACTTTCCAACTTACTATCAACAACAATAACTATCCTATTTTTGAAACAGTCTTTTGATACTCCCGAATAACCTGGATCAATCTCGTATGACGCAATTTAACCAATGGCTTCTAACTTCGTCATTACTGTCTTACGTCATACATATTTCTCCTCCTTCCGGAACGTCCTCTTGCTTCGACATGTATCGGGAAATTTCTATCGAGAGTAAACACGCAGATCCAGAAAATTCTCCAGTAATATCGACTAACGCAAATCATCAACGTTATACAAAGCCTCTCCTAACAACAATGCAAACTCAAATCAAAGGTAAATATTGAATACTTTGCAAAACGAAACGATTAGATCTATCGTGCGCGTTTCCGACGTACTACCATTCGCGTTTCAACATAACAAATAATAATAATAATAATAATAATAATAATAATAATAATAATAATAATAATAATAATAATAAACAACAACAATAATAATAATAATAATAATAATAATAATAATAATAATAATAATAATAATAATAATTATATGTTTGCTTACAAACCTCTGAGTTAATGGCCCACCATTCCTTGTTTTTGTTTATATGTTTGCTTACAAACCTCTGAGTTAATGGCCCACCATTCCTTGTTTTTGTTTGGCTTCTTTAGGATAAAGCTCAGTTATAATAATAATAATAATAATAATAATAATAATAATAATAATAATAATAATAATAATAATAACAACAACAACAACAACAACAACAATAATAATAATAATAATAATAATAATAATAATAATAATAATAATAATAATAATAATAATAATACTAATACTAATAATAATCATAATAATAATAATAATAATAATAATAATAATAATAATAATAATGGCTGAACCGATTTTGATTATATCTTTGCTTACAAACCTCTGAGGAAATGGCCCACCATTCCTTGTTTTTGTTTGGCTTCTTTAGGATAAAGCTCAGTCTTAATAATAATAATAATAATAATAATAATAATAATAATAATAATAATAATAATAATAATAATAATAATAATAATACTAATAATGGCTGAACCGATTTTGATTATATGTTTGCTTACAAACCTCTGAGGAAATGGCCCACCATTCCTTGTTTTTGTTTGGCTTCTTTAGGATAAAGCTCAGTCTTAATAATAATAATAATAATAATAATAATAATAATAATAATAATAATAATAATAATAATAATAATAATAATAATAATAATAATGGCTGAACCGATTTTGATTATATGTTTGCTTACAAACCTCTGAGGAAATGGCCCACCATTCCTTGTTTTTGTTTGGCTTCTTTAGGATAAAGCTCAGTCTTAATAATAATAATAATAATAATAATAATAATAATAATAATAATAATAATAATAATAATAATAATAATAATAATAACAACAACAACAACAACAACAACAACAATAATAATAATAATAATAATAATAATAATAATAATAATAATAATAATAATACAACAGTAATAATAATAATAATAATAATAATAATAATAATAATAATAATAATAATAATAATAATAATAATAATAATAATAATAATAATACAGTATGTAATCACGCGCTGTGTCTTAAATGGAACTCAAAGCGTGACGATGTGAAGAAATTGCTAGTACAGAAGTCGGAATAGAAATCAATGGATTTTATTTTTTGAAATTTTAGATTGATTGCGTCCAACACCATTTATTATTCAAAGAAGGAGGAAACCGGAGTACCCTTAGAAAACCCTCGGTGTTCGGAAAAGTCTCGTACCTCAGTCACGTAAGTTCGACCCACGCGGGATTCGATCCCGCTACCTTCAGTCATAACATCTCTAAGAAAGTAACACTTTTGAACATGCTGATTTTGAGCCAGGAATACGAGTGTCAGAAAATACATTTAAAGGGGTTGCCTTCTTTTTTGTTTTATTTCCATACTTGAAATTGTCGGTGGAAATCAGAGCCAACAATCTTTCTGTCTGTCGGTTGGTCGGTCGGTCGGTCGATAGACGCCGTATCTCAAGACTCACTGAACGGGTTGTGACCAAACTTCACAGGGACATTACCTAGCTTAGTGGCCAGCACCCCTTGCCATCGTAGTTGCTGTACCGCAAAGCTCAATGTCACTTCAGTCCTTTTGTTGCTAAACACGTTTTGCCCCTATCCTATCCTACCCTATCCTATCCTATCCTACCCTATCCTATCCTATCTTATCCTATTCCGTAACTCGGAGGTCGTAGGGACACCACAGATGATCGTTTAACCAGCGTACTCCATCTTTCCATGTCCTCAGCAACCCTGATTGTTTCGGTCTGTGTCAAACCAGTCCATTCTCGAATGTTGTCCTCCCACCTCTTTTTCGATCTCACTCTTCTTCTACCTCCTTGCACTGTGCCTTGCAGGATGATCTTTGCAAGACCTGATGATCTGGTGACGTGGCAATGGGTCCCGAAAGGAAGTCCTTTCCAGGATCGCACAAACAACTGCTGCCCTGGTGAGGTTGAAGCCAATTTAGAAAGACAGGACCATCAGTCTACATTCCAAGGTAAGGCTGCTGCGCTCCCTTGTCATCTCCATCTTCCTATATGCTTGCGAAACATGGACCCTCGCAGCAGATCTCCAACGAAGAATACATAGCATGGAGATGAGGCGCTACAGAAGACTTCTGGGCATTTCCTATACCCAGCACATCACCAACGACAAAGTCCGACAGACCATCACACAAGCCATTGGACTACACGATGACCTGCTCACAGTGGTGAAAAAACGTAAACTCCGATGGTATTGCCACGTCACCAGATCATCAGGTCTTGTAAAGACCATCCTGCAAGGCACAGTGCAAGGAGGTAGAAGAAGAAGGAGACCGAAAAAAAAGAGGTTGGAGGACAACATTCGAGAATGGACTGGTTTGACACTGAGCGAAACAATCAGGGTTGCTGAGGACAGGGAAAGATGGAGTACGCTGGTTAAACGATCATCTGTGGTGCCCCTACGACCTCCGAGTTATGGGATAGGATATGATAGGATAGGATAGGATAGGATTCAAAACACATTGTCTGCCTTTTCTAAAACTAAATAAATAAATAAATAAATAAATAAATAAATAAATATAACTAAACCGAAATGCATCATTTTTACTTTGCGGATACTTTAACTGCTGCCAAGCATGTAAGATCATTCGTTTTTGTACTTTCTCAAAGGTCAAGGTCATTGTGCTTCTCTATTTTCTTAACACGTCTTGCGCTGTAAGCTTTTTTTTTTTTTTAAACTTCCTCAGCCGATTTTGATAATTATTTGCAGACAGTTCAGACAGTGGCCAATCATTCCACCATGTTTTGCATTTGCTCCGTTAGGATGAAATCGAGTCACAACAGCGCCAATAAAATGAACACTTTTGATAATACATGTACTTACCTTTGGCTATGTGTGTGGGTGTCTAGAAATACGTTTGAATGGCTTGTCGTCTTGTTTTAAATAAATGTATTTCTCTGTTTTATTGCGGAATGACCGATGATTTCGAACACTAATCTTCCACCGCATGCTTAATTCCGCGATAGTCACAAACTTTCACTTAAAGGCAATTTTCAGATTTTCAAGGAAGGACCTTGAAAAGCTTCTTCGTTTTCCACAGCATTTTCACTGACTTTCAATGACCGTGCGAACCCTGTTCAAACAAGAGGAGAGGTCACTTACATCAGTTCTAATTGGATGAACGTACCCCCCAAACGCAGAGGACAGTTCGCCCCGTGGTGAACCTGCCCCAAATTAAAGGGGTGGATTCGCCACAACACAAGGTAACTGACTTTGACCCACGGTTACCGGCCTGATGGTTTTGCAACAGAACTCAAAACTCCTGATTAAGCACAGCTTCACAAACGATGTTTATGATGGTATAAACTTAAAGTACAGTAGTTTTGTTTATTGTTTGAGACATGTGACTTAAAACTATTTTTCTGTGAGCAACAGAATTTTAGGAAAAACTGTGAAATCTGTGACACGCGTCGTTCTTTCAGTGTAATAGTTCCTACATGATCCAAGTCACTCCCTACCTTGCATCTCGACACAGGCCAAGTGTGGCACTCGTTAGACCAGTAGGCCACGAGAGAGCAATCAGAGAAACGTTTGGTGTCGGAACACCATCGTCACGCAACATCGGACAGTCGGGGCTGGCGCATTTACCCAATGAATTATTGCACGCCAACGCAGTTTATGCAAATGAAATTGGGACTGTAGAATGAATATGCAAATGAGACTGAAGTTGTAGGAATATTGTAGCTCGACACGTAAGTCTAAGCGGTTGAGATACAGTATAAATAGCTCGCGATAGGCGCAATAGATGATGATGATCATCATTGTTGTCAAGGTGACGACGTGAAGATTCGCCCTTAACGCTTACGCAATAGGAAGTTAAGCTTCGTTTTCCCTCCAAACGAGCCTGTGGTAAATGCGGATGAGCTGGGCTACACAGCGTGCAAGGTTTTGAGGATTGCTAACCAATTAACATGATGACTACTGGGACAGTCTGGCTTCTGGCAGTTGTACTTTTCGTCAACTGTGTTGCAGAAGGTAAGAATATGAGCAATGTCACTATATGTCTTTGTTAACATCGCACGCCTTTAATTATATAGTATTAAGTATTAAGAGCTTTCATTAGTATTGTACGAGTTGTTTTACGCTTTTGTAAAATACCATGTCCTTTTAAAGATTGTAAAAATAAACTAAAATTCTAGTATTTGTACTTGTGCTCGAGTGTTCCCATAATATAAAGTTTGACTCTTTTAAAATCAATTCAAAATTTTAGTATTTTACTTTTGTTTAAGCGTTCCCGATTTGTAACATTTCTTAAACACATTTTTACAGGTAATAAAATAAATCAAATTTCCAGTCTTTGTACTTGTGTTCGAGTGTTCCCATATTGCAGTTTTACTCTTTTAATTGTGAAAAATCAAACCAAAATTTTAGTCTTTTACTTTTGCTTGAGCGCGTCCGTGTTGTACGATTTCGTAAAAGGTGATAAAATAAACAAAATTTCTAGTATTTTATTTTTGTGTCAGCATTCCTATATTGTAACAATAATTTTGATTAAAAAAAAGGCATTTAAATAATACAAAATTATAGGGTTTTTTTTTCCATTTCAGTGTTCAATTTTTGTAACATTTACAGTTTTAAAAATAATTTAAAATTTTTAGTCTTTCACTTCTATTTTAGTATTGTAATAATTTTTTTTAAAAACATGTTTAAACGTGTTAAAATAAAATAAACATTCTAGTCTTTTACTTATGTTCACTGATGTTCCCATGCTATAGGATTTTACACTTTTAAAAAAAAACAAAGTTCTATAGGCAATAATAATTTTGATGTTTGTGCTACTTTAGCAAACACGTTTAATGATTCTCCAATTGGTAAGTTTCTATGATAACTGGTAGTGTTTAATAATGTTTACAAATATTTATTTATTTGTTTTATGTATTTATTTATTTTTTGAGTGGGGGGATGGGGGGTTAGGGGGAGTGAGGTATCTATCATCCCGATGAAAAAGATATGAAAAACAAACACACAAACTGTAAGGACAATTATTGTATTGGGAGTACAACATTCGAGAATGGACTGGCTTGACACTGAGCGAAGCCAAGAGAATTGCTGAGGACAGAGAAAGATGGAGTACGTTGGTTAAACGATCATTTTGTGGTGCCCCAACGACCTTCGAGTTACGGGATAGGACAGGATAGAATAGGTATTGTAACTTTAAAAACCCAACACTTTTAGGCTTGAAGAAAAAAAAAACGATGTAACGGTGTCCCTGTAGCCTTTCGGTGGTTGTTGTGCGAAGCGTTTGGGACTTCATTTTTCTCTAGGCCAGCTTAATGAGAGAGGTGTCTATCCTCTATACGTCACTGCTTTGCCTTCCCCGCATCTAAACAAATACAGGTACCCGTTGACAGCTGGTTGGATTGAGGTGTGTCATTATGAAATTCCCTTTGTAAAATTCTTATTTTCACCACTTTCAGGTAAATACTCTTTATTTAGAAGCGTAGTTTTAAAATAATCATTTGTTTATAAACAATGTAAGATTTCAGTAAATAATACATCTAAATAATAATTATGTGGTTTTTTTTTTCGAAATTAATATACCAGCCCCAATTCTTTCTTTGTGCTATTGATTATTTACCACCTGTTTATGAAAATCGTTCAACTTTTCAGGATTTGGAAGAAACTCTGTTTAATTAATACTGTGATAGATAGATAGATAGATAGATAGATAGATAGATAGATAGATAGATAGATAGATAGATAGATAGATAGATAGATAGATAGATAGATAGATAGATATTCAGTGCTTATAGGGTCCAGCGGACTGCCAAGAGCCGAATCAGGACCACAATACTGTGATAACATAATTTTACTTGAGGATTTTAACGCTAGGACAGGAACACTTAAGGATTATACTGAGGATGATAATATAGTAATAACAGATGATGGTCTTTTAACAATGCTAGGGCAAATGAGTACATATAATACTCAAAATAATACAAGGGCCACATGGACATATGGCTCTCTCTTTAAATCAGATGCATGGTTAGAAAAGCAGCAAAAGCGCTGCCATTTATACCCAGATTAAAGCGCCGATTGTTGAACTGAACTTAGAAAATGCAAGCCTTTCACGTGCAAATCCTTTTTACTGTTGAAAATTTTGCTTTATTAGCAAGACAACAGTAAATTACTGTAATTTGTTGTGTAAAAATTGGGTTTGTTTTTCAACTCGGGTCAGAAAGTTCAAAACTCACACATGTGCTTACTTGTCAGAATAAGATTGTCTTGAATGTTACTGTACAGGATAAGCTTTGAAATAAGCAATTTAGGCGATATTATTGATAGCAGCAAAAAATAATTAAACTAAATTAAATATGAGAGTGGCCCTTCAATTATTTTGAGTAGTATATTTGTAGTGAAATATTCTCTTTGGATAAGCATGTTAATAACTTTGGTAAATCCTTGATTGAATTTAGTAAAAGTCAGAATTTACTGCTGTTGAATGAGAGGGCGGGGATTGATAGAGGTGTAAGTAAGCTTACATATAAAGACGCTTAGCGTTGTGGCCTATTTCATAGCATCACCTTCTGTATTCCCCTTTATTTCTAATTTCTCTGTGGGTGGTTTTGATTGATGTTGTTCGGACGTTCATTGTCCAATGTTGTTAATTATTCCTGGCCATATTCTTAGCAATGATAGTGATATTGAGCCTGCAAGCCTGAGCTCGCCTTGTAAACCAGTCTGGGAAAAAAAAGAATTCCCTTCTTGAATACTTTCGATCAGAATAATGTCTTATACGGATGTTAGATAGACTGTTAGGTTATGTAGGAAGCGCTAGTCAAACAGATATGAATAGTATTACCAGCAATATTACCAGTATTATTGTTGATGCTGCAGAAAAATCTGGTATGCTTAGCAAGAAAAAGAAAAACGGTAGGAAGAAGAGTACGGGGGTAAGGGACAGCCAAGGTAGGATACATTCACCATAGTTTGACTCTGAGTGTAGACAGGCTAGAACGCTACTAAGATAAGCTAAGCTTAGATATGTAATTAATATTCAGCTGAGAAAAGCTGCTTTTAAGAAATATAAACTTTGTGTTAGTTGTAAATACTGCTCATATAGACCTAACTTAATGCTAAGATCAGAGTGTTTTTTTTTTAAATTAGCAATATTTGCCTTCGATAATGTGAGAATCAATCACCCATTCATTTTTTATTATTTTTAAACGACCTTAAATGATTTCTTGCCCAATACGTTAGTGATCTAGATCTGTCTAAATCTTTAACTGAAGATGTTAACTTCACTGATATCACTCGTTATGTTCAGCTTTTTTTTTTGCTCTACGCTATGATACAGCTATTTTTGTAAAGTCATATGAAGACATGCAGCGAGCTCTGGATCACACCAGCTCAAAGCCTATGTGAGCAGCACTCTTAGGTTCTCCCACATTTTGCTGGCTGCGGGCTATTTATAGCTTGCCTACACCCTCCCTTTCAGTGAAAGGAAAGGAAATAAGAGCACCAGCGAAGCTATTTATAGCTAGGCTGGCTGAACTAGCTTCAAAACCTAAAAGCTTTGGTTGAGTCGGTGTGGGATGTGCTAAGTAATAATTGTTCAAAGTTTGGACTGAGCATCAACGTTAGTAAAACTAAAGTAATTATTTTTTTCACTGGGAGAATACTTAACTTACCTAATGTCAAATTTAACGGTGAGTGGGTTGACATAGTGTAAGAATATACATACTTTGGTATTATTTTCAAGTATAATAAGTTTAATAAATCAATTGTATCTCTGTGTAACTCTGCCAGTAGAGCCATGTTTTCAATGTTAAAGAAATGTAGAAAATTGAAACTGCCTATCGATTTACAATATAGACATGTTTAACAAATGTGTAATACCTGTAATTCTGTACGGCAGCGAAGGTTGAAAATGTAACTGCGTACGACAAATTGCATCTTAAATTTCTTAAACTGTTGTTAAATGTGAAACCTAGCACACCTTCTTGTTTGATTTTCGGAGAATTCGCTCAATTCCCTGTGTCACTATATGCAAAATGTAGATTGCTTAGTTTTTGGTATAAACTCTGTAATTAATTTTTTTTGTCAAAGGCTCGTGTAAAATCCCAGTGCTTATGTTATGTCTATGCCAGGTTCTGTATAATAATACTCTATACAAATTACCATGGCTGGAAATGGTACGTTCAACCCTAGATGATCTTAATTTGTCTCATATTTGGCTAGATATTAAAGGTTCATTGAGCTTTTTTTTAGTACATCAATTAAAAAGTTTAATTAAACAAACATTGGAAAATCAGATTTTTCAGTCTTGGCAGCATGATGTGTTTAATAATAAGTTACGTATAACATAGGATGCTCAAACATGATTTTTGTTTTAAAAAATACCTTACATGTTTATCGAACAATGACTTCGAACTAGACAAAAATAATCACTTGTTTATAAACACTACTGTATCCGGTAAAAGAGTAAGAGTTCAGTTAACTATGTCAGGGAATCCTGATACATTTTATGCCTGGGGTACTTTGAAAGCTAGACTCCCAGTGACTGTAATACAATCACTGGGACTTTCTGATAACAGAGCATTGCATCGCCAAGCAGTAGCTTCACTTCAACGGAATAGATGCATCGTTACCAAATTCAGAAATAGGGCTACAAGACTTAACTGACTCTGCATTACAAGTAAATACCGAGTTAAAAACCTTACAAACAAATGGGGACACTAATATTGATCAGGTTATAGAAACTGACCTGCCATTAATGCCACTGCGCGAACTTCAAGACTTAGATAAAGCTTTACAATCTGTGAGAGGGGAGACAATGATGAATTTAGCCAAGCTCAGCGAGCTTGACAAACATATAGAAAAACAAACAAATAAACTAGCAGAAGCTGATGACGCAAACTTAAGCATTGAGGTAAAACAGATGATCCAAAAGAGGCTCGCAGACCTTTACACAGAACGCTCAGCGAGGTTAGAAGCCTTATCCATAAACAGAAAAATTAATAACTAATTTTGCTAGAATAAAAGAAACGGTGGATAGAATTTTACATGAAGACACTACACTTGCAGAAAGAATTCAAACACTGTTCAGAGAGCAAGGTGTTACAATATTTAGCATTCTCACAGCTGTTGGGATGACAATAAGCACACTAGTCCTGGCTCTCACTAGAACTGCAGGCATTGGTGGCAGTGCTGGAGGACCTGGAGGATCCGGCGGTGGCGGTAGTCCGGTTAAAGACTGGATTAAGAAAACATTACAAAACGTTGCTAACTTATTGAAACGCCTAGGTGACAAACTTGTAGACGCACTTCCAAGATTATTAGGTTCTGTATTTTCATGGGTATTTAATACTGCTTCTAAAGTTGTGGGTTGGGCGTCTGAGCATCTGTTATCTTTGTTTATAATAATATTACTCTGGCTACTTAAAATAATATATCCCCACTAATCCTGCAAACAGCTAACCGCCTGTAAGCGCTAGATGCGAAACCCCATGATCAATAACTGGCAGGTCCGGCAAGCTTGGCTGGCTTGGCTGGCTCGATAAACCTAGTGGCGGTGGAAGTGGTAAACTTAAAGGTTCATTATTTACTGTATTTATTGTAGCATTGTAGCCTATATGAAACTGCGGGTCAGCAATCACTACATTGTTGTTGTAGTTTGATATATTTCCTATCCTAAGCTGAAGGTCTGAAGGCAACATATACAGTCCTAAACCTATTACGTAATCTACTTTCGATCTAGCATACTTTAAAGTGTCTTGGTATCTTTTAATACTCGCGGGCAAATCTACTGCCAAACTAATAGAATCTTCTATGTTGGCTTAAAACTGCTTTTGTGCATCGAAGCTAGTTCCCTCCCCAATGATATTACTTCGTGTTTGCGCTTGAGACCCCAGAATGCACCACGCATAAGTACGAATAGATTCATTCAGCCTTTCCACCCCACTTTGTGTAAATCCGTTTGATGTGTCTAATATAAAAGTGCTGTATGCTGCACTTCGTTTTTGTCTGATATAAAGTAAAGGAACCTGGCTGTTGTGGTTAAATGATGTGAATCCAGGTACGTAAGGCCCCGGGTATAAATTACCTACAGCGTATCTAAATAAAGTCCCCATTCCGTGATTGAGGTCTAGTTTTTGTCTAAAGTCTACTTTTGCAAAGCGTGAACCCTCACAGAAGACCTACAACAAAGAATACGAAGCATGGAGATGAGGTGCTACAGAAGGCTTCTGGGTATTTCCTATACCCAGCATATCACCAATGCCGAAGGCCGACAGACCATACCGCAAAACATTGGACAACACGATGACATGTTCATAGTGGTAAAGAATCGAAAACTCCGATGTTATGGCCACACCTCACCAGAGCATCAGGCCTTACCAAAACCATCCTACAAGGCACGGTAAAAGGAGGCAAAAGAAGAGGGAGACAGAAAGAGGTGGGAGGACAACATTCAAGAATGGACTGACTTGACACTGAGCGAAGCCACGATGGTTGGTTGTTAAGGTCAGAGAAAGATGGAGTACACTAGTTGAACGATCATCTGTGTTGCCCCAATGATTTTCGAGTTACGGGATAGGATAGGATAGGCTAGGTTAGATCTGTTGGTCTGTCTGTCAGTCAGTCCGTTAGATGCCATATCTCAAGAACCACTGAACGGATTTTGACCAAACTTCAACCAACAGTGATCCTTTTATATAGATTGGAGGAGAATATTCCAGAAAGACAAGTTTCACCTTACGTTCAAAACATAATTATGGTAATGTCCTAATGTCACGTTCGACGGGAAACCTTAATTAATAACACTATAGTTACATGTTTCCTTTTTCTACAATGCTTGGCTTGAACTTGGACGCCTGTTGCTGCCTATAGAAGCAGGACGGTTTGTGGTTGCCCCCGGTACCCGCATCAAACATAATTTTGTTGTCTGTATAGTAATGTAGCGCAGCAGCGTCAGCGTTCTCAGAGCACATTGCTGTTAATAATGTGGACGATGGTGATTGCTTGTAGGATACGTCAAAGCTGTACTCGTCCTTCAACAGCGTGTTGTCTCGTACGGATGTTTGTGATGTAGCTGGTATGACAAGCCTGACATTTCCTCTACATACCGCCCACACTAAAAGAGATCCTATTTGACCGCGCCTCCCTTTCCACCTCCCCTCCCCATAGACAAATCTTTTTAACATGCATAGTGAGTGTTGCCCCACTGAAACAAATAAGCTCGCCACGCACACAATATATATCTTTTCGAAAATAGAGTTACGTTTTCAAATCAACGAATTTCGTAGTTGTGCCAATCAACAGCAATGTCTCGCCAATATTCGAGCTAAACATTGCGTCTACTAAAACCCGGAAAGAGGCAGTACTTTAAAAAAAAAAAAAGTTGCCCGCTAAGGTTATTAGGTTTAGGTTGATACAATAGTTTCCTCCCTCTTCCCCCCCCACCCCTCCACCCCCCGCCTCTCCTCACCATACCTACTCCAGACACCAAAAATGCACTCTTAAAGCTGCGTGGTTCATTCAGAAATAGGGTCAGAGATGACACGGCTATTGATGTACCGCTAAACAGGAGAAATCACCCGCTGTCAGACCCGATGTTACGTTGAAACGCGCAGGATAGTTCGTGTGTGACGCGCACGATAGATGCGATCGTTTTGTTTTGCTAAGCATGCAATAACAGAGTGTATTTATCCTTGATTTGAGTTTGCGTTGTTATTAGAAGAAGATTTGTATAACGTTGGTAATTTTAGTTGGTCGATATTATTTGAGAATTTTATAGAGTTGGTTGTTTACTGTCGATCGAAGCGTATGGATAATTCTAGTGGTAACTAAAGAAGCTTCCATCCCAAATAAGGTTGTATGACGTGAGACAGTGATGACGAAATGTGTTTTGATTGGTTATAATTATGTCTTGCCCGAACGTTCTTTATTTTTCTGGAGTTGGAGAGACTATATAAGTGCCGCACTGTTTCAAAGAATTGAAAGTGGTGTTTCACCCGTCCCCTATACGCTTAATGTGTCCGGGGACGTAAATTTATTAAAAAAAAAAAAAGATTTGAATTGTATTGTAAAGTTGAAAGTGAAAAGTTGAGAGTGGAAAAAGCGATTGTATGCAGTGGTTGATGTTCGCTGAATAAAGTTGGAAAACTACATATGACGACTTTGCCTTGTTACTGAGTGAGCAGGCTGCGTGGATAAACGAATCTGAGTTACACTTTATCAGGTTTCAAGCATCGGGGCTGAATCAACTGATAAAAAAACAACATCGAGTGTAACACCCGAAATGGAAGATTCAGACTTAACGGTTGATACGAGCAACGAAACTCCACTTTGTCATTGTTTAATGTAAGTGTGCGGTTGAAAAGGTTGGAGCAGTACTCTGTCCATCTATCCAAGACTTCTTGTTCTTCTGTAAGTCACAAGCTAGACTTGTTTGGGATCGTGGAGACATTGGGCTGTTTTAACACTTGCCATCCTCTTCGCAGTCTGGTAGGTCTTCTTGCTGTTGTTCAACAACAACAACAATAATAATAATAATAATAATAATAATAATAATAATAATAATAATAATAATAATAATAATAATAATAATAATAACGTCCCTACTTTTACTGTCTCCATCATGCAACTGCAATAAAGAATACAGAGGGAAAACACACAATAAAATTCGATCAATTTGAAGGATTCAGTGTAACAGGTTCTTTCCAAATTTACGACAAAAATAAGTTTACAATAAAATAATAATAATAATGTTTTAAAAGTACCAAAGAAAAACGTACGAAGTCAATACATTTGGTTGTAGAAATACTTTAAGACAGCGGGTAATCAGAACGACAGGTGACAAGTGGGGGCACGTCTACTAGTTATAATTAGTTATAACGTATTAGACACTGTGTGAGCCACAGGGTCCAGTATCCGTACTAGCTTCTATGATAGGATAACGCTTCTCTCTCTCTCTCTCTCTCTCTCTCTCTCTCTCTCTCTCTCTCTCTCTCTCTTATTTATATGAAGGTTTAACACTCATGTCAGCAAGAATCGCGGGTCATCGCATTTTTCAAATCTATATGAACGAACTATAAGATTTTCCTCGAAAGAAAGCGACTTCATTCAACATCGATTCAACAGTGCTTCATGCAAACATCCAAAGTAATATATTTGTGCAGCCTATAAAATGTCTGCGAAATTGTGAAAATAGTGACGTCTACAGCGATCAGTGAACAGATGAAGAATGTAAGTGTGACATAGAACGGCAAATAGTCTAATTAAAGGTTAATTGTAGATTATAGTCACACAACAACGGAGCGGATAGTCGACTACTGGTAACATTATTCTGACACCAGTGAGCCAGTTGATGATAAGAGGAAAATAATGTGGTCACACGTTGGCCAATCCGGGATTCGAGCCAGGGACCTTTGGGTTACCAGTAAGCCGCTCTACCAACTGAGCTAATAACCAACTGAGCCCACTGACGACGGAAAATGTTACAGTTACCGATACATACATGAATAGGCAATTAGGCTTATTCAATGGAATGTATTCTTGTTTCGTTTCAATCGTAAATCGTATCAAGGTTGTTAAACCGAAATCGTTTACTACCGACGGAAATTATATTTGCGGTAAGCCCACATTCAGACAGCCAACTTCAGTCAAGTAAGTGTAACGCGTCCCTGTTTGCGTTATCTTGTGAGAGGTAATCTAACTAACTTCCTATCTGTACGGGGACCGGGCCTTAACTCAACATAGTCACAGCATGTAAGACACACAAAACAGAGCAAGTCTCACTGTCGTCCAAAGACATTGTCTTGCGCTCAAAGAAATAACACTGAACTACAGCTTGTTTCCCTTTTATGTACCTTTTTAATAATCTAACTTAATACATGACAATCAATAAATATCAAACTCGCATGCACATACATTATAACTAACAATACAAAGAAAGTAAAACAAGTTTGTTGATCCTTACCCCATTCTCAATGTTCTGTCGCCACACTTTCCTCTCCTTGAAAATATCTACTTTTACTCTAAGTCCTAACAGAAAACCAGGTCCAGAGTGTCGCCCTCTCGTTCACTCGTGTTCTTTTCTCCTTCCCTCGAGTTCTCGTGTGCTTGTGTTCTTGCAACTACCGTTTGGGTCTCTATACACCCAATCCTTTAATTCTCTTCAACCAATCCCAAACATTCGCAAATCACTGTCCCATCCAAAAAAGGCAATGTGCTGATTCCACAGCATAAAAGGGTCGGCTAGCAACGCAAGGTCGCTGGTTCGAGTGCCGGATTGGTCAACGTGTGATCACACCATTCTTTCCTTTACCAACACTAGCCCGCTGGTGCCATCATAAATCGACCCAGCGGTCACCCACATGCGAGAGTGTCATGCAAATATAATCTGCAAACAGCATCCATACCATTGATCAGACCGTCACCTTAGGTTCGTAATCAATCTCCCGAGTCACAGAACGCCAGCTTGCTACTTCTACATAAAAGAGCCACTGCTACCTAAACACCACGTATCATTCATCTGCATTAATCTATTCCCAGCAGGAGCTCCGAAGCGAACAACTCGGACAATGCCCCCTGACCCTCGTTAATTTTACAACACGTGCTACCAGCTAATTATCTTTCCACTTGCAATCAGTATAGTGGAGACCCATTGAACACAGCACTTTTTCCATAACTCACACCCAAAGGTTACATAAGCCTAATCATTATATACGTTCTTCTTCTTCTTCTTCTGCTGCTGCTGCTGCTGATGATGATGATGATGGTTGTTGTTGTTGTTGTTCTTGTTATTATTATTATTATTATTATTATTATTATTATTATTATTATTATTATTATTATTATTATTATTATTATTATTATTATTTAACAATTATACAGAGAACCCGCGATTTTCGGTTACCTTAGTTTCAGCACTTGATAAAATGAGAGAGAGAGAGAGGGAGAGAGAGAGAGAGAGAGAGAGAGAGAGAGAGAGAGAGAGAGAGAGAGAGAGAGAGAGAGAGAGAGGCGTTATCGCAGACGCCGGCGTGTCCGTATACGGGTTCCTGCGGTGTAAGCCTAGGGCATGACAGCATGGCATTTCTTATACCGATTATCGTGTACAAACACATTTTGACACCGATGCTCATACATCTCATATTGATGGTATTAATGCGTCAAACCTCACTGAAGTTACTATTGATGGTGTTGATGACAGTTGTGATGAGGGTATTGATGATGTTGATGTGGCTGAGGATAATGGTGGGGATAAAATGGCATTCACCCAATCCATTGTTGTTTACAAACCCTTTCTGATGCAATTACTTACATACGGCTTTCGGAAAATGAAGTTAATACTCTAGACCATACTGATATTGACGATGCTGTTGATGTTGATTCAATTCTTTACTGTGTACAGCCCACTGATGATGTTCTTTTTCCGAGTACTGAAAACTATGTTAATACCCCAAACCGTTCTGAAGATGCTGTTGATGATGTCAATACAACTCTTTACCGTGTGCAAACCCTTTCTGATGCTCTAATTCATATTTCTGAAAATGTCGGTGAAAGAAACCACACGGATGATGGTGATGATGAAGATGCTGATGATGATTATGCTGATGATGATGGTTCTGTTCAAAACAATAATTCTAGCAACATGTTATTAACTAATGAATTTCGCCTTAAATGTGTCGCACTTAACGTCTGTGGAATTCGGAGCAAATTGTTAAGTCCCGATCTTGCAGAGTTTTTGGATAATTACGATATAGTAGCAGTTTCTGAGAGTAAATTTGATGACCTTGACAGAATCGTCTTACCTGGCTTTACTGTATTTTATAAAAATCGCACTAAATTTAAAAGAAAGTCTGGTGGCGTCTTGCTGTGTGTTAAGAATGAATTATGTAACCATATCACCATTATTGAATCATTTGATCGAAAGGCATGTATTGATCCCCTTTTAGCAAGTAACTATAAGTTTGTTGATCACGAGTTATGTAATAATGTGTTATATTTTAAACTAGATCGCAGGTTGACAGGTAGGGATATTTTATTTGGCTGTGTTTATTTTCCACCGGTAGGATCCGACTATTTTGATGGAAATGCATTTGCCAGCACAGAAAATGATATGGTTAATTTGAATGCAGAATCCTTTTGTCTATTAGGCGACTTTAATGCCAGAACGGCAAACTTGAGGGATTGGGATTCTGATACAACTAATGAAAATGCAACCTTTGAAGCGTATGAGAATAATTTTGTTTTGCCTGATCGCTGTTCTGATGATAATGTGACCAATAGTCTTGGTTTATCTTTAATTGACTTTTGTAAAACAATGCAAGTCTGTATTGTAAACGGTCGCCGTGGGCACCCGGGTAACAGTGGACATTTTACATCTAAAGAATGCAGCGTGGTTGACTATGTTATAGTATCTTTATCTTTGTTTGATGTTGTTGCCGATTTTCATGTACACGAATTTAATGATCTGTATTCTGATATCCACTGTCCGATTTCTGTTGATCTTGCATTGAACGTACTCAAGAAGGCCGATGTAAGTAACGCTCACTATAATATGCAGCCTTCTGGTAATAATAATCGGGAAAATCATGTTCTTATTAATAACCGTAGTTTTTGTTCTAGGCCTAAGTGGTTTAACGATAGTCATAGTAAATATTGTAATAAATTGACTGACTATGAGCAGGAAATCAATGCATTACATAAACGTTTAAATGAATTAGTTGCCAGTGGAGACGAGGCCCCTCAAGCCACAATAGACTTGATATGTACTCAGTTAGGAAATATTATGAAAAACCCTGCTTCAGAAATAGGTTTGTTTAGGGCAACGCCCACACATAAAACTACAAATCGAAGTAATGAGAATTTCCCTTGGTTCGATGCACAGTGTGAGAAAAGAAGAAAAGAATTGTTCAAAGCTAAAACATTAACGAGAAGATTTAGGTCAAACTATTATAAAGAGCAACAAAAAAAAGCTAGTAGAGAATACAAAAAACAACTTCGATTATCCTTCAAGAAATATAAGACTAAATTTATAAAGAAAATCCGTAATTTAAAGAGTTCTGATCCTAAGGTATTTTGGAAAATCATCAACGGATGTGTTAGTGAAAAGGCGGAAGTAACTTCTAAAATCTCCTGCGAGGTTTTTCTACAACATTTTCAAAATCTTAGTGACCCAGTTGATGTTAATAATGATGGCCCTGATCACTCTCCTCCTAATGAGTTAGATGATCAGCCTGAATACAATGACCCTTACTTAAATGGCCGGTTTACTGAAGAGGAAGTAAAATATGTACTTAAAGGTCTACATAATAATAAAGCATGTGGATTAGTTAGTTTAACTAATGAATTATTAAAGGCTGCTTCTACTAGACTTCTTCCTCTATTCACTAAATTCTTTAACTTAATTTTAGTGTCTGGTAAGGTGCCAGAAGAATGGACAATAGGTGTAATTAAACCGCTTTACAAGAACAAAGGTGATGACGGCGATCCAAACAATTATAGAGGTATAACAATCTTGAGTTGTTTCAGTAAAGTTTTTTCTAGTTTACTTAATAACAGGTTGACTACCTTTTTTAATTTAAGACATACAATAGGGAGTGAACAAGCAGGGTTTACATCAGGACATAGGGTGATGGACCATATTTTTACGTTACAAGCTATTATTGATTTCTTTCTGTTTAAAAGAAAAAGATTGTATTCTGTTTTTGTTGATTATGAAAAGGCTTTTGATCTTGTCAGTCGAGCTATGCTTTGGCAGAAATTGTTAAACTCTGGTGTAAAAGGAAGGTTGTTAATTGTTATCCAAGATATGTACAGTAAAGCAAAATCATGTGTAAAGTGTAACTCCCAAGTTTCTGATTATTTTGGTTGTTTTACCGGGGTCCGTCAGGGAGAAAATCTATCACCTTTGTTGTTCTCAGTGTATTTGAATGATTTAAAATCTTTTATTGGTAACTCTGGATCCAAACTTGAAACTTTGAATTTAGCATCACATGAGGCACAATTAGGTCAACTAGATATTGATATTTTGTACAAGTTATTTATTTTATTATATGCAGACGATACGGTTATTTTTGCTGAATCGCCTGATGCTTTACAGACAGCCCTTGATTCAATGTATGATTATTGTCAGCTCTGGAAACTTAAAGTTAATGTAGCAAAAACAAAGGTTATGATTTTTTCGAGGGGTAAAGTAAGAAATGTCCCAATTTTCATGTACAATGGTGAGCAAATTGAGGTTACGTACGATTTTCAATATCTGGGAATAAAAATCAATTACAATGGAAGCTTTAAGCCAGCTCAGAAAAACCTATATGACCGAGCCACCAAGGCGATGTTTGCAAATTGAACTCTTTGATAAAACTGTTGTACCTATATTATTGTATGGTTCGGAAGTATGGTGTCCTCAGATGACTGACCTGGTAAACAAATTGCAACTACGTTTTTATAAGTTTATCTTAAAGCTTGGTAAAAGTACACCAACATGTATGGTTTTAGGAGAAGTAGGTCAGTTCCCTATAGATATCTTAGCAAAATGCCGTATGTTAAATTTTTGGTATAAGCTTGCTTTTGACAGAAATAGTACTTAATTATCTTGTGTGGTTTACAGGTTTCTGCTGAAGATGTACGAACTAACCTTGTACAAACATGATTATTTAGACTGTGTCAGGAATTCTCTGGAAAAACTAGGGTTAGGAAATGTTTGGTATGATCAGTCTCAACGCTCGAATTTTTCTGCCAAAGGGTTTAAAGAAGAGATAAAGAAAAGGCTGCAGGATCAACATGTACAAAACTGGCACTCAGAAATTAACACAAATGATTTATATTATAATTATAGAATGTTTAAAGAAAATTTGAATTTGAAGAATATTTGACAGTTTTGCCCGCCAGCCTAGCTGCTGTTGTCATAAAATTTAGAACCTTAAACCATAAGCTACCAGTGCAAAGGGGACGGTTTCTTGGAATCCAGAGATGTGACAGAATCTGTAATAAATGTACTTTTACTGAGTTAGGAGATGAATTTCATTTTATTTTTATATGTCCACATTTCGACGATGATAGAAAAGAGTTGCTTAAAAGGTTTTTCTATGTGCGACCCACTGCTATTAAATTTTCTAATTTATTTTCAACAAAAAATAAGACTATTCTACTGAAACTGGCTAGGTTTATGAAAATAATAATGGATAGCTTTAGAACGTAATATAATGATTTGTAATATTAATGATAGTAATAATAGGGATTTTTTTCAGTAATGACAATTTAAATATCCAATACCAGTGTGTACCCCCCCCCCCTTCACCCCTTCTTTATCACCCAATCTTGCGAGAGAGTGCGGGCGATTTGTAATCAGCTTGTGTGGACATAAGTTTTATGTAGTATGCTTGTGTTGTGTGATAATAATGAATGTGTATTTTGTAAATGTTTATTATGTCTCTTAGAACGGAGTGTGAAAGATTAACTTTTATTTTGTAAAATACATGTACATATGTATTTTATATTGTATTTTATGATTTTTATGGATATTCTACATGTATGTTTATTTGTATTCATTTTCGTTCTATCCAAGTGTCCCAAGGGGTTTTATGGAATAAAACGCTTTTGACTTGACTTGACTTGACTTGCATGGCCAGAGTCGTTAGTTTTCTAGGCACAGTGTCACAACATATTAGCCTCTCTCTCTCTCTCTGACACCATGACGCGCTTTTGTAGACCTATGACATCGCTTTCTCAAATAGCAGCCCGACTAGCATGACAGTACCACATCAGTGGTAATATGTTACATTAAAGGGACCTTCTTCGATCGCGCCCCATCGACAGATGCTTTTACCAATCACAGTGAGTGTTGCCACACTAAAAATGAGCTGACAACCCCTCTCCTCGCCCCCTCTCTCCCCCTACTCCCCGGCCCCAACTTTAGGGGTTGGTTTGAACTACGAAAGCACACTTTATCCTCGTTTAATGTAATTGTTATGGTAAACCCGTTTTGGCCAAAAGTAAACAAAGTCTTTAAATTGGGTTTTGGCCAAAAGTAAACAAAGTCTTCGAATTGGGTTTTGGCCAAAAGTAAACAAAGTCTTCGAATTGGGTTTTGGCCAAAAGTAAACAAAGTCTTCGAATTGGGGCCTTTAATGAAACAATGAAGCTACAGATATTACCTGCAAATACTTAGCAACAGTCTGGAATCAGAACGAGTCAAAGGTTGACGTGGCGGTCGGTCGGTTGAGGTTTCGTCAGTGCTTCAGTTGCATGTTTGTTCAATCTTATAGATGGTATTAGACTAACATCTGGATTTTCTATTTGTTTTGTCATAGAGCACAGTTGTGTTAATGAACTATTCCTATCCTATCCTATCCTATCCTATCTTATAACTCGGAGATCGTAGGGGCACCACGAAGATCGTTTAACAAGCGTACTCCATCTTTCCCTGTCCTCAGCAACCCTGATGGTTTCGCTCAGTGTCAAACCAGTCCTTTTTCGAATGTTGTCCTCCCACCTCTTTTTCAGTCTCCCTCTTCTTCTACCTCCTTGCACTGTGCCTTGCAGGATGGTCTTTGCAAGACCTGATGATCTGGTGACGTGGCCATACCATCGAAGTTAATGTTAATGTTAATGTTAATGAACAGTGTAACGAATATGATAGTATTGTTTTAAAATATTTCTGGTGTGGTATGAGTATATTTGAGTGAATGTATTTTTTGCGTAATTGTTACATGTGTCATTGTCTAAAGCGTGCACATGCGTGCGTGAGTTGTGAGTGCGCGCTTAGAGTTATAATTATTATAAGATAAGCGCATTATAAATACAGTAATTATTATTATTATTATTACAACCAGATTTATTGAGAGAGGGATGGCGGTCAGACTGGCGTCAAGTTGATCCACTTTTAAGATTGTGCAGCAGAGCTGGACGATTGGCTCTGTCTTGATGCTGATTACAGTCTTATATATTAAGGTAGAATCATCAGTGTGATAACACTTTGTGTTAACATTATCGGCGACTGATCTCCGGCTACTCCGGTTTCCTCTCTCTCTTTAATGGAATTGGATGCAGCCAATCTACATTCCAAAAATGAACACTGATTTCTCTTCCGCCTTCTGTAATAGCGATCTCTTCAGATCGCCGCGCTTTGAGTTCCATTGAAGAAAAAGCGCTTAACAGCAACCTGTATTATTATTATTATTATTATTATTATTATTATTATTATTATTATTATTATTATTATTATTATTATGCAACGTCCTTTTTGCTGTGCAGATGTCGATTCGGATCCTACGCGCAGACCTGTTTGTAACAGCACGAACAACGACGAGCCTGATAGCTGTATCTGCAAATCTAATTACTACGGACGATACTGTGATAAAAAAATGTGTACGTTCATTTCTTCGTTATATTCACCATGGCGGAATCGAATGGGATCATCCCAATTTCCATACAGGCCTATGTGCTTCCACAGCTCTAACTCATATGTTCAATCACACAGCTGTATGTCCCCGCATGTTCACACAGCTTTTTGTTTCTACCCAACCGAGGCTTCCTGATCGCATCGCTCTCTGCTCCCATATTTGGGAAAAGACCATGCACGAAAATATGAGGGGAAACAACTTTGGGCCGTCTTGCCCGCATGTTGCGCCCAGAGTTGTCCTACGTTGGGCGGACATTCTTTTTCAAACGAACCCAGTATCTGGCCTATAATTTCTGCTCTATCCTCCATCAAACCTTACAAATCAACCGAAAGATTGATCTCAGTTGCAATCCTGGCTAGCTCCGCTAGTAACGCCATGCACTGCCAGGCAACCACCTTTGCCGAAGAAAAGCTTGGGGTAGCTTTCTTAGTGTTCTAAGACGACGTGCTCTGATGACGTCCGCCCGGATAACTCTAGATAACTAAAAACAAAACAAAAAGACAAGTTACCTCCCATTTCCGAGTAATGCCTACTCTCACGGCTCTGTATTCACATATAAAGCTGTGGGATCATAGAGCTGTATGAGCATAAGGCTGTAGGATCACAGGGCTGTGGGATCATAGACCCTTTGGAGAATGGTATTTAATCAGTATTATGTCTACGATACTTCCATCAACTCCATTTTCTTCTTTCCTTTGTGCGAAATTACCTAATCAATTGAATTTAATTCAACCAATCTTTATTACCATCACAGAAATGACGTACAGCCATATGTGTCGCATTCCAATAGCTAAAAGTATGGAAAATAAACGAAAATGTTTAAAAACTAGCTCTGAAATAAAAAAAAACTAAATTATTTAAGAGATTCGTTCATTTTTCATAGCCGCACACATTATTTCTACTTCTGTGTTTGACACAGATGTTTTGTCTTCCGTCGAAAATTATAATACACAAAATGTATTATTGTACACTTAAAAAAAATTAAATATCCACGAGATTAGTTCATAGTTACAAAATCGTGAACACATTCACCACATTTCTAATGTACATGTACACGGCAAATTGGTTGACATGGCTGCCATTGTTTGTTGTTGGAGTTTTCGCGCAATGCTTCCAAACCAGGATGCGGATCTACGTTAGACCACGGGGATTCGACGCCGCCACCTGGAAAGCGAATAGCCCCTTCATTGTCGGTACCACAGCAGAGGTAAGACTAGCAGACCTTATACTCTGCCTCCTTCTGACTGGCTCTGCTCCGCAGCTGCCGTACATTCCCATAGAGCCCACACGACAAGAGGAAATCTTGAGTGTGAATGTTGAAAGTCATTTTTCTTTAGATTGCGAGATCCAGACGAGAAAGTCGTTTCAAAAACAAAAAACGCCCACAAACAAAATGTCGAGTTTCTTTTAAAAACCAGCGTCGCCGGACTAACTCGACTTCGTGATCACTCGGAAGAGGTATTCAAATATAAAAATGGAAAACTTTGCAGCTAACTCGGGTGGAGGAATTCACACCATCAACTCCTGCAGGCTATAACGCCACGGGCTTGGAGGGTTACGTGGGGGAGTTTAATTACACCAACGACGTCATCGCTGGAGATGCCAGAGTCTTTGAAAATGTAAGTAACGAACAGTGAGTACGCTCTTTTAACCAGGTAGATTGGATAAGAAAAGGTTGTATAGATTTTTTGTTTAAAAAAGGGTTGAAAAGGTCAGGATAATGCATTTTCATTTCCACTTAATTCCCTGAATCTTTTTCTGACTTTAGATGCAAGTTTAATGTAAAAAATATTAAATTGAGTACTTTTTCAATACCCCATCTTTATTTTTTTTAAATATATAATAAACACACTGGTAACAACTTTAATTAAGCATAGCCCCAGCATCTTTCAGAGTATAAATATAAAAGTAATATCGTCGAAAAAAAAACCCACCTGCATTAGCGCCTGTTTTTTTGTTTTTATTCCAAAGCCTAATAATATTCGTAGTCATGAGTGATTTTAATAAATCGACCATTAATTCGTGTTACATTTTGGGAGCCAAGCCGGGAATTTCACACGAATCAATGGTCGATTCAGCCCCGATGCTTGAATCTTGTGTAACAATAGGTCCAGAGCACTTACTCCTAGGCCTCTCTACAACACTCTCATACTCTGTTCTGTTCTCTCATACTCTACTCTGTTCCCACGGTGTTACACTTACCATTTCCGTTTCAGCCACTGCCCCCTAATAAACGCCTTTCCTACCTTTTGTGTCCGCTTCAAGCTAAATCGGAGAGTGTGCCGAGGAATCACAAACACTCATAGCAACACCTTCGTATCACCTAAAACGATGTTAGCTCCAAATTCACTGCGAATTTATTTCAAAACGAAGCCACAGATGCTAATAAGTCAATCCTTGTTAGAAAGCAGGAACGTTAAATTTAGTTCAATTCAATCAATTTATTTATAGTCTGTTCACTAACTAAGCGATATTAGACTTAATAAAAAAATAAAAACAAATAATACTGATCATAAGTAATTAAAAAAACCAGAAAGGAAATCTTTATAACCATTAAACAATTCAACTCTTAACATTAAAATATTAACATCATAATATTAAACAATTCAACTCTTAACATTAAAATATCAACATCATAATATTAAACAATTCAACTCTTAACATTAAAATATCAACATCATAATATTAAACAATTAAATTCTTAACATTAAAATATCAACATCATATTATTAAACAATTCAACTCTTAACATTAAAATATCAACATCATAATATTAAAAGTACATCGCGTACAATAATCACTATTATAACAAGTTTCCTTTATGATTACACGATATAATAGATGCAATTTTCAGCATGAATTCATTATGAACCAATAATTATGTTCTTTTTATCATTATGCTGCTTGATAATACATAGTATCAATTTTATTTTTCTGTAAATAACATGTTCAAAAACGGACAGTGTAATAACAGATGTGGAACATTTATTTATTTAATCGGTCTTAAATAGCGCTTTTCCAGCTCAAGAGCTGCTCAAGGCGCTGGCCGATACAGGATCTAACTCAAGCCGCCCGAGACGCCAACTTGCAGCCTTTGGACGCATCGTAATAACGCTCCAGATCACTGAGCACTATCCTGGGCAAACGTTCAAGGCGTTTGAACATACGCAGGAACGTGGAAGGAGCTCAGAAGTGTTAACCATAGCAGGGCCGGATCTGGGGGGGGGGGGGGGGTCCTGGGTTCCGGACCCCCCCCCCCCCCCCTGGCCATTCGATGTACCTCACTCAGTCAGAAAAAAAAAATATATATGGAGTTTTTTTAAAGCTCTTAATTTAGTTGACACTGGTGATAAGTAAAACGTTCCTCATTCTACTCAAGTTCCTCGAGCGGACACGTTTTTGTCACCCCTAACCCCTTAAAAAATTTTTGGAACCCCCCCCTCCAAGAGTAAGTGATCCGGCCCTGCATAGCAACGTCATCATTCCTTGGCAGATAACAGTCATACATGAGTAGCTAAAATGTTGTGAACGAAAATAGTGACGTCATTCCTATTCTGAAAACAAGCTTGGTGGGTGTAACTAAGGAGTGGTTTGCTTGTAACAGTAGCTGTATTCCTTTTCAGGAGACAGTTACCATCTACATCAGGAACATCAGGGTTCTCTACGACCCTGCAGGACCACAACCAAACGACACATACTACAATGTCGGCTGTATATTTCGCAAAGAAACAACCAACTCCACCACTAGTACTACTACCTCCACCACTAGTACTACTACCCCCATGTAATGAGTTATCTTTCCTCTTCTCTTTAAAACAAACATTAAACAAGATAGCAAGTCATTCAAACGTACTCCAAGAAACTCTCACACACATAGCCGAAAATTAAGCATGTTCAAAAGTGTTATGTTTTCTTGGCGGTGTTGTCACTGGGCTTGATCCCAATGAATCAAAATGAAAACATGGAATAAGAGGCCACGATTTGAACCAACAATCTGCAAACCCAACAATTTTTTTTAAAGGGACAATAAAGCGGTACAAAAAAAAAGAGGAGATCAAAATCGGATCAGGCAATTTTTTAATGCACCGCAAAATGTGTTTAGAAAATGGCAAAACACAATGGCCCTGACCTTTGAAAAAGTACAATGACGACTGATCCAACATACTTCGTATATAGTAGTTAAAGTATGCACACAGTAAAAGTGATGAATTTAGGATTAGGTATTCTTGAGATAAGGCCAAATGTTTGTCTGGAACACACACAAAAAGTTAAATTAGGGGCGACTGAGCGGCGTTCGTAAAACCGGCCCTCTACTCATGATCTGAGGTACCTATTTACCAAAACCCAACAAAATCGCTTCAGCAGTTTCTGAGATATTCGGGAAAATAATAATAATAATAATAACGGATTTTTATATAGCGGATACTCCAGCCTATGACCAGACTCACCACGCTTTACATAGTCATTACATATAAGTACATGCACTCGATAAAACATCGCTTTCGCTACAATACACGAAAAGACAGAACAGTAAGGGTACAAATTATTTACACTTATGTACACAAATTACAATTTACAACTATGTACACAAATGACAGAAAAGACAAATAGAATAGCAAAAACATATTCACAGCTATTTATATGCCCGGTTAGGCCCAGGAGGAAAAACAGTATAAATATGTACAGCCGTGTATACACTTACGGATCAGACAGAGACAAAGAGGAGAGAATGGCAGCGGGATACAGATCATTCTGAATAGTGAAGTTTGAAGAGGTGGGTTTTGAGGGCCTTTTTGAATGCTTGTGTTGATTGTATGTTGCGGATATGGGAGGGAAGGGAGTTCCACTGCTTAGGTGCGGAGTAAGCGAATGCACGTTGGCCGTATGTCTTAGTGCGGGTGACGGGAACCTTGAGTGTGCGAGTGTCAGCAGAAGATCTTAAAGTGCGTGAAGGGGAGTAGACAGACAGTAGATCAGCAAGGTAGGAGGGACAAGAATCTGTGAAGAAGTTGTGACAGAGAACAGAGAGTTTGTACTCTATGCGTGCTTGCACAGGAAGCCAGTGAAGGAAATGTAGTAGAGGTGTGATGTGATCGCGTTTCTTGGCTCGGAATACTAGTCTAGCTGCTGAGTTCTGAACCTTTTGTAGCTTGTCAATGATGTGTTTTGGGGAGCCAGCGAGGAGAGAGTTGCAATAGTCAAGACGAGAAAGGACGAGAGCGCAGACTAGGGTTTTGGTGGCAGTGAGCGTAAGATAGTGGCGAAAGGAGCTGATTTGGCGTATGGCCGTGTATGCAGAGCGACAGATGTTGGAGATGTGGTTGTTGAGGGACAGATCATCGGAGAGAATGTAGCCGAGATTTCTTGCTGAGGATGAGAACTTAATGTTTGTTGTCCCTACCGTAAGCGATGTTGGGAGAGGCGGGAGTGAGGAGGAGGTGTTGTGCTTGTGAATGAGGAGGGCTTCGGTTTTATCGTCATTAAGCTTAAGCTTGTTGCGTGTCATCCATGACTTAATGTCTGTGATGCAGTTCTCCAAAGTCTGAACAGTGGAATTAATGAGAGAGGGGGCTGTGGATTTATAAAGTTGTGTGTCGTCTGCAAATGACTGACTCTCAACAGCATGCTTTCTAAGCAGGAGAATTAGAACGTTCAACAACAAAATTACTCCATTGACCTTGACCTTTGTGGCGAAGCAAACCTGTGTGCTTGACCCTGTAAGCAATGAATAACTAACTCTCTCTCTCTCTCTCTCTCTCTCTCTCTCTCTCTCTCTCTCTCTCTCTCTCTCTCTCTCTCTCTCTCTCTCTCCCCTGTTCACTACTACTAATGATATTCTTGTACGAAAATTATGCTTTTTATATACCAAGCCTTTAAATTACGTGAAATTGTCAGGTCTCTGGATCTGGATCTGGAATAATACGTCACAGGAGCCTTGTTGGCTATCGTCGTGACGGTCTTGATGTTTTGATGCCTTCTTTCCGCTCCTTAATTTGATGTTTTGTTTATATTTGAATACACACCCCTTCCAAGAAGGGCTATGGCCTTATACGGAATAAACTCGTTCGTTCGTTCGTTCGTTCTCTCTCTCTCTCTCTCTCTCTCTCTCTCTCTCTCTCTCTCTCTCTCTCTCTCTCTCTCTCTCTCTCTCTCTCTCTCTCTCTCTCTCTCTCTCTCTCTCTCTCTCTCTCTCTCTGTTTTTTTTAATCACATAACATGTTTAAAGAATTCTCTCTCAAGTTAAAGAATTCTCTCACAGTTTTTATAAAGGTAACCTTAAGACTTTTCTTGCAGGTCCCCCACAATACCGTCGCTGACAGCTGGACCTGAGTGGAATTGCCTTCGGCCTACAACGCCATGTCTCAATAACGGCACCTGTGGTTTGTTACCTTTTAATTGTACCTGTACATCCGGATTCTTTGGTCTGCAATGTGATGTGCCTCTAGGTAAGATACTTTTACACCTTAGTTACTTTTATTACTTCCAGAAGCCTAAGCTGGGGAACTATTGTTTTGGGCTTTGTCCGTCAGTCCGGCGCCC
>JBAHVR010000022.1:47500-50000 GCA_036898135.1 Oncomelania hupensis | reverse complement strand
CAAATTTACTGTTTTACGTTAATATCTGAAGCAAGCCAAATCAACTTCATTTTTAATATTACATTTGTTTAAATTAGACTATACGCAAAAAAACCAAAAACATTCATCATAATAGCATCACGAAAGTAAATGTGAATTCTTTCTATTTAATTTTTTGGTGTGCAATTTATATACATCATCATCATCAGCAGCATCATCATCATCATCATCATCATCATCATCATCGTCATCATCATCATCATCATCATCATCATCATCATCGTTATCGTCATCTTTCTTCTTGAGGTGGGTGTAGGAGCTAGAGGGATTTAATTTATTGGGGAATATAATCTGTCCAGGGAACAGGGGAAGCAAAGGAAGGCAACACACAAAGCTGACTCGGCTTGACCATAAATTCAGACACCTCAGTCAGTCACACAAAACAACTCGTCTGACAGCTCAGCTAAAAGTGGACGGTCAGAGATTTACAGCTGCTGGCCAATATTCTAATGGTAAAATACAACTATTGTGATCCTTTCAACAAGCAGCGTCGGTGGTGTAACGGTCAGCATGGTTGCCTTCCAAGCAGCCGATCCGGGTTCGACTCCCGGCCGACGCACCTTTTATTTTATTTTATTTTTAAAATGTCTTCCATTAATTGGGTCAAATTAAAAATCTCTCTCTCTCTCTCTTCACAAACACTCACACAATCACACTTTCTTTTTATTTTTTGGTAATGCTAGACGTATCTATAACTTCTGACTTTTCTTTTTCTTATTGCAAATTTGGTTGCTCCTGTACCGCAGTACAACTTTGGCAAATAGCTTTTAAGATTTTTCCAACGCAGCAGCACATTGGTATTGCAAACCGCAATGTTCCGAATGCCATTTCTCTACTATACTACTACTTAGCAGATTGAATTTAAAATTCGCTTTATTCTTGTTTATGAACACAGACATCTGCCTTGTGTGCATTTTTAATGGCCTTACTGCCTCCACTCTTAAAGGTGGCGTCTATAGGAGAATAATAAACAAAGATCAAGAACAGAGGAACAAGTAAAAAATGTTGAAGGAGATTTTTTAAAAATCTAAACAAATCTTCCTATCCTATACTATCCTATCCTATCCCGTAACTTGAAGGTCGTTGGGGCATCATATATGATCGTTTAACCAGCGTACTCCATCTTTTTCTGTCCTCAACAACCCCCATGGCTTCGCTCAGTGTCAAGCCAGTCCATTCTCGAATGTTGTCCTCCCACCTCTTTTTCGGTCTCCCTCTTCTTCTGCCTCCTTGCATCATGCCTTGCAGGATGGTCTTTCCAAGGCCTAAAGCTCTGATGTCGTGTCCATACCATCGGAGTTTCCGTTTCTTCACCACTGTGAGCATGTCATCGTGTTGTCCAATGGCTTTTGTGGTGGTCTGTCGGAGGTCGTTTTTGGTGATGATTAGATCTACAAGATTCTGTGTAAATGTATTTTGCTAAAACACTTCGTCGGGAGGAGGAACAAACTTTAAATGTGCTTTATTCGTGAACTTTTGACCCAACTGCAAGCCTAGACACTTTTTGTGGTTGTTTTATCGTCCATGTCGTGTGTAAGCACAAGTCGCTGTCATTGTTATAGATCTATGGCTGGCATACTCCTTGCTAACATGTTTGCTCTCCATCATTTAAAACGTTCGCTCACGTGCCTTATTCGTGCTAGGTATACTAATAAACGTTTCCAAGCGTTTGGAACTTTCGCCTGAGCTGAACGCAAACGTGATCAGAAGGGGGTTTCGTATAGTGACTTATTAGCAGGTGTTCTGATTACCGAAGGCTGGATCAGGAATAGACCTCCCCAGCAAAATATTTGTTCTGCACCAAGCAATAAAACCTGTGTACATTCACCCAAGAAGCAAGGAAGAAGAAGAAGAAGAAGAAGAAGAAGAAGAAGAAGAAGAAGAAGAAGAAGAAGAAGAAGAAGAAGAAGAAGAAGAAGAAGAAGAAGAAGAAGAAGAAGAAGAAGAAGAAGATGATGATGATGATGATGATGATGATGATGATGATGAAGAAGGCAAAAATGATAACGAGAAGAAGGATGTTGAGCGAAGTTATTAGCTTAACTTCGTCACCCGCGTAGATGAAATTCGCGTTGAATTCTCAGCGAAAGCGCGACAGAAGCACAATAGTGCCAACCACGACGAAGAGTGAGGGGTAGGAGATGGTGGAAAGGGAGTTAGGACTAAACGCTTGCTGAGGGTGTGATGATGATGTGCCTGGCAGAAGAAGGAGAAGAAGAAGAAGAGAAGTAGTAGAAGAAGAAGAAGAAGAAGAAGAAGAAGAAGAAGAAGAAGAAGAAGAAGAAGAAGAAGAAGAAGAAGAAGAAGAAGAAAGAGATAAGAAGA
Organism: Oncomelania hupensis; assembly: GCA_036898135.1. Lineage (NCBI taxonomy): Eukaryota > Metazoa > Mollusca > Gastropoda > Littorinimorpha > Pomatiopsidae > Oncomelania > Oncomelania hupensis. The sequence continues at coordinate 47,636 of JBAHVR010000022.1, read as the reverse complement.
AGTAGTAGAAGAAAAAGAAAGAAAGCAGGAGAAGAACAAGAAGAAGAAGGAAAGAAGTAGAAGAGAAAGAAGAAGAAGGAAAGGAGAAGTAGAATAATAATAATAATAATAATAATAATAATAATACAGGATGCTA
>JBAHVR010000022.1:7500-45000 GCA_036898135.1 Oncomelania hupensis | reverse complement strand
TCGTCTATCTCACATGAACGTCTATTTTAAAAAATCGTCTATGTCGTGTGAAACTTCTGTGAAATGTTCGTGTATTTCGTGTGAAACGTTGGTGAAACATTGGTGAAACATTTGTATATCTGATGTGAAACATTTGATAAATATTTGTCTATAACCTCAGCGTTAAAATGTTTTGCCAATCTCATGAGAAACGAATGTAAAACATTGTCTATTTTGTGTAAAATTCTATGACTCGTTCGTGTATTTCGTGCGAAACATTAGTGAAGCATTCATCTATCTCATGTCAACCATTTGTAAAATATTTGTCCATAATCTCACAGTTGAACCATTCGACTATCTCAGAGCGAAACAGATTCGTGTAGCCTATCTGGCTTGAAACAATCGCTGCAGCATTTAATAAAGCATTTTTAAAGAAAATTCACATACGTGTGAAATAGGTTCCTCATTGTCTATCTGCTTCGTCGTTGATTGAATTTTTTTCTTAATAAAGGAACATCTTTGTGACAGCCATCGGTATGACGTGAAACGCCGCTGCAGATTTCATTTCAGTATACACCTCTCTACTGTGAAATAGCTTATTTATTAAGAAATAAGTGTCAGCGTCAGCGTGGACGCTTCGTTGAATCGTCTAATCAAACATCGCCGAAGCACCCAAACAGCGAAGTGAAACATTGCCGAAGCATTCGTGATGTGAAGATATAGACTAAAAAATATAAAATAAATTAAAAAAAAGAATTTAAAAAAAAAAGAATTAAGAAAAACAAAGTGCATTGGCCGGGAATCGAACCCGGAACGGCTGCATGGAAGGCAGCCATGCTAACCTTTACGTTACACCACCGACGATTCTTGATTTACGCTGAAGAATTAAAAGGAGAACAACAAGAAGAAGAACAACATTATGCATTAAGGCGTTCGTAGATTTTCAACCGGATGATACATCACCGCCTGATTAGGATACTGTCGAAAGTTACTACTGCACAACAATGAAATACTGCAGTAGTAATTACGGGCACCACATGTATGTAAAAGTGTTCCTCAACTTTTTAAGGATTTGGCGTGAAATGTTGGCCAAAGTAGATGTACTGTGGATCAGCGTTATTGAAGTGATTCGTCTAAAGCCTCATGATGTGGAGAGCTGTGGTTTTAGTCAGGTTAGTTTCTGTGGGCGTTATAACCATACTGCCTGAATTGAAATGTCAATGCTGTCGGTCTTTAGATTAATGTTCCAAAAGTATTTCTCAACTGGACGACGCTTTGTCTATCTTGAAATTGTGGACATAAACTCTGTTATTTCCTATTAAAAATTAAAGCTGGTCATTGAATTTGTCTTGAGGAAAGTTTCAATCCCGAAATGTTTACCTTTAAAAACAAACTTCCCGTTTGAGTGTTTGACTTTTTAAATAAAAAAAAAGCTTATCTACTCATTTTCTATTGACAAACTGCATCATTCTTGATCGTACAGTGATTGTAATTGTGTGCGCTGGTTTGGACTATTATCATTATAAATCGTTGTTCCCCAGAATCTGACTTCTAAATTCCAAGCTTCGGTGTGTTCAGTGTGTTCGGTTATGTGGGATGCCATGATATATTATAATTATCACAATGTGATATTGCTGTTCATTGATCTTGTGAAATTGTTGATGTTGCTGTGGTTGTTTGTTAATGTTGTTTTTGTTAGTTTTGTACCCCCGTTGGGGTGCCGGGGGTTTCAGTATAAATAGTATCCCCACTTTCTGGAAATTTAGTGCTTTAAATTCCCACTGTCGCTGTCTTTCTCATTTGCTCTTTCTCATTCCTTCTCTGTTCTATCAATCTGCTATACTATCGTCTTCTTCGCTAGACCGGTCTCCTACCTTTTTTTCTTGAAAACTCTTCCGGGACAAGACTCATTGTTTCTGTATGAGGTCTGTTGGATCAGCTTGGGAATATTGGACGCTTTCTGCCAGGTGGTCACTAGGGCTTCCTATGATGTTATTATTTAGCAATGTAGGCATTTTATATGTATGTGTTTTGTTGATAATTTATAATGATGTTTGTATTCTTTTTTGTTTTTGTAAACGGGGGTTCGATAAGTTGGGGTGAAGCCTCAGCCGTCCCCTGCGTGGGATGTCTTTATTGTAAAGTGACTGGCTGGTAGAGGGCATTCAGTTTTCCCACTAGGGTTGTTTCAGCAGATCTTTTATGCGGACTGGGGGTTGTCCGGACCTGATTTGGCTCGGAAGAGTCCGCTGGACCTAAAGCAACAGTTATGTAATGTAATGTTAGTTTTGTTGTTTGTTAGTATTGTTGTTGTTGGTTGTTATTGTTGATGTTGTTGTTAATATTCGTTCTTGTTGTTTTGGATTCTTGAACTTTGCGCTTTGATCTGATTTCTGAGGAAAAAACGCTATATAAATACAGTTACTATTACTACTAGTACTACTACTACTACTACTACTACTACTACTACTACTACTACTACTACTACTACTACTACTACTACTACTACTAGTGATATTAATATTGATAATAATAATAATAATAATAATAATAGTAGTAGTAGTAGTAGTAGTAGTAGTAGTAGTAGTAGTAGTAGTAGTAGTAGTTGTTGTTGTTGTTGTTGTTGTTGTTGTTGTTGTTGTTGTTGTTGTTTTTTGTTGTTGTTGTGACTCTTGTTCTCATTGCTGTGCGTGCTGTTGTTCTTGTTGTTGCTGTGTTATTGTTGTTCTCGTTGTTGTTGATATTCGTTCACTTTAAAAAAAAAAGAAAAAGAAGGTTTGTTTACTAATGGTTGTGATTCTTAATCTAGTTTCTTGCTATCTTTGCGTTGTTCGATTTTAGTAGTAATAGTAGCAGTAGTAGTAGTAGTAGTAGTAGTAGTAGTAGTAGTAGTAGTAGTAGTAGTAGTAGTAGTAGTAGTAGTAGTAAAACTTATTAATGCTTTGAAGACATTTCTAACTGGATGACAATCAACAAGCTCCAACTCAATGCAAACAAAACTGAAGTTATGCTCACAGGTACCAAACACAACCTGTCTTCTTCCTCTGTAGACACTGTCACTCTTGGCCAGACCACTCTTCCTATGTCATCTTCTGTTAAAAATCTTGGTGTCGTTCTTAACAACACCCTCTACATGTCAGAATTCATTCGCAAATCCTTTCAAACATGCAACTTTCATCTCCGTAGAATAGGCCTTGTCCGCAAACATCTGACCACTGACGCTACTGTCAAACTCATTTCCTCTCTTGTTTTGTCACGCTTAGACAACTGTAACTCTCACCTGGCTGGACTTCTTTCTTCTTCTATTTATTTGCACTGATATGTTAATCTGATGAATAAAACTTGATGCAACAACAACTATTTATCTGCTCCAACGTGTTCAGAACTCAGCTGCACGTGTGGTTCTCAAAAAGAAGAAGTCTGATCTGATCATACATGTATCACTCCCCTTCTACATTCACTCCACTGGCTTCCAGTGTCTCATAGAATTATCTACAAAATCGCTATTTTCTGTTACAAGTGCGTCCATGGCTTAGCCCCTTCCTACCTCACCCAGAACATTCAATTCTATAAGCCTTCTAGAAATCTTTGTTCTTCCTCTGGCACCCTCATGCTTCACATACCCCGCTACAAACTTTCCTCTGCTGGCCGCCGATCTTTCTCAGTGCTTGGCTCTTCAACTTGGAACTCTCTTTTTCTCTCTCTTCGCAGCTTTCCAAACATAGCTACTTTCAAATCCAACTTGAAAACTCATCTCTCCCTTAAATGTTTCTGATCTTGCCTCCCATCATCATCGTCGTCATTCCTCCATTTGTTTTGTTTTTTTGTTTTGATTCAGACCACCGCCACCACCCACCTCATCACCCATACTTAGCGCTCTCCCCTCCTCCCTCCCTCTCTCGTCTCTTATTCGTTAGCAAGTGTTTGATTTTATTTTGTATGAAGCCGGATGTTTAGAATGAATGCGTGAGTACTGCGCATTGAACTGATATTATTCATTAAGAAAAAGCGCTATATAAATATCCTTATTATTATTATTATTATTATTATTATTATTATTATTATTATTATTATTATTATTATTATTATTATTATTATTATTATTATTATTATTATTTAGTAGTAGTAGTAGTAGTAGTAGTAGTAGTAGTAGTAGTAGTAGTAGTAGTAGTAGTAGTAGATCTAGTAGTAATAGTAGTAGTAGGAGTAGGAGTAGTACAAAGAAAAATTATTTATTTAAACTAAAATACTTTGTGTTATTCTTTGGGTAGAAGTTTCGTACACAAATGAATAATTGTGTTCATATTATTCTTATTAGTCTTATTGTTATTAGATTTTTTTAATTCTTCGAATATATCTAATTTCCCAAGTATTCTTCTTTCCTGAATCTTTCTTTCTTTCTTTCTTTCTTTCTTTCTTTCTTTCTTTCTTCTTTTTCTTCATCTTTTTTCTTTTTTTTTCCTTGGCGACTTGTTTTCACGATAACATTACGCTTTATTTTTGTTACATGTATGTTAATAATTTATTTTTATATAATTATTTAATTTATGGACCGAGTAAGGAATAAAGGGAAGTAAGAAGGTCTGATTCAACGCTTGGAAAAGTTTGTGTACAGTTTCATCCCCATATTGCAACAATATAAGAGCGCAGCTACACACACCTCGTGCTGTGGAGAACGCTGCGAGCATGTTTAAGACTGCGCCTCGCATTAGCAAGGGACTGTGTGGCCAGCTTAGCCTGACTCATCTAGTGAATGTATGGGGATCTCTCAACAGTACAGTCTAGTGCGTTCAACATCAAGCAACATATTGGCGCCTCGATCGGGCGGCATCAGTTAGACCTTGTTTTCGGCTCAGCATCTTGAGCTACTCTTTGAGTAATAAAAAATCTCTATATACGAAGGAGTCATACTAAGGCCCATAGGAGGAAACGGAGGAAGGGAGCTTCACAACTTTCTTAGTGTAGATTCTATTTAAGGCATCTTCAATTGATTGGCATCCTTTTACACCCAGATTAGTTTTTAAAAAATTTAAATTTTAATTTATTTAATTATTTATTTATTTATATGTTCAGTTACTCTGTATTTAGAAGCAGATTAATAATTTGCTAAGTATAAGCACTTGTGCAACTGTATAATTCACTTCTGTACTGTTCATTGCATAATTCACTTCTGTACTGTGCATGTAATGATGTGTCGGTCGTGCTGTTTTTTTTTTTTTTGATATTTTACAGAAATAAAGGTCTTGTACATAATAATTTTCATGTCTTTCTTACTTTGAGTGATGATGATTAGAAGGAAAAGGAGGAAGAGGATGATGATGATAATGATGATGATGATGATGATGGTGGTGATGATGATGATGATGATGATGATGATGATGATGGTGATGATGATGATGATGATGATGATGATGATGATGATGATGATGATGATGATGATGATGATGTTAATGGAGCACCCGGTGCATGGAAGATGATGATGATGATGATGATGATGATGATGATGATGATGATGATGATGATGATGATGATGATGATGATGTTGATCATAATGATGATAATGAAGCTGCTGCTAATGAAAAATAGAATCTCAGACCCAATTGTACCTCCAATAATTTTAGTTACCCTTTCCCGAATCAAAGTAGACGATAAAACACCCACGCGCGCGCCTGCGTACACACAGAGATTTGGCTGTTCAACCCCACCCTCATTTTTATCCTCCCCTTTTCTTCTAAAATAAGTGCTTTTTGAGTATTTTACATCAATCTTCTCTCTCTTTAATTGCCATATATATATTTTTTTAATATATGCTATTTTAAAGCGTCTTAAACATTGTCTTGAAGTAGGCCCTAAATTCCTCGAAATACTTTTTTTCTTTTAGAACTTTTCCTCACCCCCTAAAGTCTTTTTGGGTATTTTGTATTACTATCCTATCCTATCCTATCCCATAACTCGGAAGTCGTAGGGGCACCACAGATGAACGTTTAACCAGCGTATTCCATCTTTCCCTGTCCTCAGCAACCCTGATTTGTATTACATACATTAAAAAATTATTTACTGATAACATTACTTTTTTTTACAGTCAACCAGCAAACCAGGCTTTAACTGACCAGAATTTTAGATCAAAGATTGGATGTGGAGATCCAGGAGAAGTATTTTTTGCTTAACGAAGTAATCTTTTGTTGCCATAGATAAATTAAAATTCTAACAACCTTACAAATAACTGGAAGATTCGTTTTCCCCAATTCAACCGGCTTCATTTTAAACTGATTTTGTGATCATTGAATATGTTGTATTCAGTGCAACTAGAATACCACTGTAGTAGGCGAGATTTACAATGGTCTGTTAATATGGAACGCTCATTTTTATATATTAAAAATTAATTTTCAAACATTATTACTGCATTGAAAATACATCTAATGATGGCTTTGGTTTTGATAATGGAGGTGATTCAACAGTTCCTTTTTCTCTATGTGCTTTTGGAGGCTTCTGTTTTTGCTTGTTATCTTTATATATCAAGTAACCAGAAGCTCCCAGACGAGCTGCTGCAACAAAATAATAAAACTTGTTTGCTTGAAGAAGGTTGGATTGGCTCTACTGAGTCTTCAGGTTTGTTGCTAATGGTTGTTACGTTATTGGTTCATCTTTTTAATGTTCTTAGTTTAATATACTCGCTTTTGTTTGTATCATTGGTGTAATTTATTATATTCGACTGCGATTCGTGTTTTTTTTCTTTAGTCACTCTTTGTACTGGGTTTATCTCCTGTAACATGGTCTTCTGTGTTTCTCTGGGTTCTGATTAATCTCCTGATTGGAAGAATCCAGTTTTTAATGGCAGAGAAATTTACATGTTGAAAAGTAATTAGCCCAGCTGAAAATGGTGCCAACAAACCTCAAACTTATATTACAGAGTTCTTGTCACTTCACTAAGACAATTATTAATTACAGGATCCTATCCTATCCTATCCTATTCTATCCTATCCTATCCTATCCTATCCTATCCTATCCCGTAACTCGGAGGTCTCGGAGGCCACAGATGATCGTTTAACGAGCGTACTCCATCTTTCTCTGTCCTCAGCAACCCTCATGGCTTCGCTCAGTGTCAAACCAGTGCATTCTCGAATGTTGTCCTCCCACCTCTTTATTGGTCTCCATCTTCTTCTAACTCCTTGCACTTGCCTTGCAAGGTGGTCTTTGCCAGGCCTGATGATCTGGTGGCGTGGCCATACCATCCGAGTTTCCGTTTCTTCACCACTGTGAGCAGGTCATCGTGTTGTCCAATGGCATGTGTGATAATCTGTAGGACTTTGTTGTTGGAGATGTGCTGGGTATAGGAAATGCCCAGAAGTCTTCTGTAGCGCCTCATCTCCATGCTTTGTATTCTTCGTTGTAAATCTGCTGTGAGGGTCCATGTTTCGCAAGTGTATAGGAAGATAGAGATGACAAGGGAGCGTAGCAGTCTTACCTTGGAATGTAGATTAATGGTCCTCTCTTTCCAAATGGGCTTCAACCTTGCCAGGGCAGCAGTTGTTTGTGCGATCCTGGGGAGGACTTCATGTCCGAACCCATTGTCTGATACAATGGCTCCTAAATATTTGAAGCGCACTGTGTTGAGGGGTGGCCTTGGACTTGATGTCCGTGTTGATGCCATTGGTGTTGTTGGTCATCATTTTGGTCTTCTCTGCACATTTCCATTTCATAGGCTCTGGAGGTGGTGTTAAGCTTCTGAACCAGCTGTTCAAGTTCTTGTTTTATCAGTACAACTTATGTTAATCTGATGAATAAACATTGATGCCTTGCAGGAAATGCCCAGAAGTCTTCTGTAGCACCTCATCTCCATGCTTTGTATTCTTCGTTGTAGATCTGCTGGAAGGATCCATGCTTCGCAAGCATATAGGAAGATGGAGATGACAAGGGAGCGCAGCAGTCTTACTTTGGTGTAGACCACTCCCCACTCTGCCAGATCTTGTTACAGATAATGGTGAGGGCATCAATCATCGCTTCTCCTCCTGCTTGTAGCAGTTCCGCGGGTATGTTGTCCACTCCCGCTGACTTCCCTTTCTTCAGCGATTGCACTGCTGCCTCAACTTCTTCCCGGAAAATTGGGAGGATTTCTTCTTCTTCTCTGTTCTCGGGACATGCTAGAACTGACGGGTCTCCATTTGGTGTATGGTTGTAAAGGTCAGAGCTCTGTCCATCTGTCCAAGACTTCTTGTTCTTCTGTAAGGCATATGCCAGACTTGCTTTGGATCGTGGAGACTTTAGGCTGGTTAACACTTGTCAGCCGCTTCACAGTCTGGTAGACCTTCTTGCTGTTGTTCTTGTTCAGACTGTTTTCTATTTCCTTGCATTGATCTTCTATCCATTTCTCCTTTGCTGTGCGCAAATTTTGGAAATTTTGAAAATTTGAAATTTGAAAATTTGGAGTAATTCGCTTTACCTTCCCCACCCTTAAAAGAGTAGGTACTCAGTCACAGTTGAGTCAACCTTAACCCTAACACTAAATCTAACGGATCATTGTTTTGACGCCAGCATAACGCTGTCCGTCCAAAATACGTATGTAGATTCTCAAATGTATGTCACAAGAACGCCGTTTAAACATAATCGCGCACACACACATACACACGCACACACACACACACAATAATTAACAATAAGACAGTACATACGCATGCAGTTACACCCACGACTACAACGCAACGAACTTATTTATTATTCATTATTTATACTTTAATAAAAGCCTTTGGCAAATAAATACACTAGTTTCGTATTCTTGCAGGCCAAACCTCTTTTTTCATGAGCAAGACTATAATGCCTTGAGTACGCCCTCACTAGTTTTAATCTTCTGCCGACCTTCCAAAGTTTCTAAATACAATTGCAAAAGAAAGGTAAACATAACAGCTAGCGAAGACATTATGGCCAAGATATGCAGTTTATATGAAGGTCAGATTTTATTTATAACTGTATTCGGATTCAGTTTGCTGAATGCTAAACATTGTTATGTTGCTATGCAATTTATGATGATGATGATGACGGTAGAGAAGAAGAAGAACAACAACAACAACAAGAGACGGTAGAAGCTGACAATGATGATGATGTAAATATATAAGAAGTTTAGGGGGTTCGATGTCAATGTGTAAGACATTTAGGGGTTTCGCTGTATAAGGTGCAATGTATAATTATTGCTTATGAAGAAAGAAAGAAGAAGAATGTAAATAACGAGTTAAAATACAAATATTATGTGCAATACAGTTGGGGGACAAAACAATTTTGATTAAATCAACAAAACAAAAAAAGAAGTGCGTCGGCCGGGAGTCGAACCCGGATCGGCTGCTTGGAAGGCAACCATGCTGACCGTTACACCACCGACGCTTCTTATTAAAGAATGCATGAGGGGTTCTTTCGTACAGTGTAAAATGTCGGCATAGATCTGTAGCGAAGTTACTGTCAAATGAGTTTGATTGATTGGCATGGGGTGATTAGTACGGCGGCTGCGAGTCAGTTTCACTCACAACGATGTAATCTATGTCAGTTTCCTTTGCCGGCGTAGTTTGATCATTGGAAATAGCCCATTACACGCACGCACGCACGCACGCACGGCACCGTGGCACGCACACACGTTTGTTTATTACATTTAACGAAGTGAGTTTCGACTAGGAAATTAAGGGCGGGGGAGGGGAGGGGATGGAGGTGGAAGGAGGGAGGGGATACTTCCTATTTGGATGGAGATGGGAGATAACGATTCAACTACCTGTAAAACATTTTTTTTAAATTTCTAATTCAATTTAAAATAAAAATTAAAATAAAATAAGGGTAAGGGTAATTCAAATTGTGGGAAAAAAGGGTCTGATAACAATATATATTATGTCAGCTTTGTGCACTCGTTATGTACATTATAAAGCACCCACGTACGTACACGAACACACACACACACACACACACACACACACACCAACACACACCTACACACCCCCATACACACAAACACACACATGCCCTCACCACTCCGGAGAGCTTTTTCCTCAGTAATTTGGATTATTAGACTTCTGCAATTATACTATGTAGTGTACATGTTTATAAACATCTGAGGTTTCTTTTATTTGGTCAAAACATGTTTCAATTTAATTCGTTTAATAATTTTCGTGTATGTTTGCAGATTATAAACGAGGCAAGCTTATAAAAAATTACAGTTGACGTCGCATCTTGGCCAGAAACGTGTCGTCAAAACATCCGCCACAACAACAGGTATATATCAAAGCAACGACAGTAACATCTCCAAATACGATAGCTGACGTCCATCTTGGCTAGAAACATCTCATTCAAAGCATCCGCAACAACAGCAACAACAATAACAATAACAACAACACCACCAAGGGCAACTACGCCGCAACCCAGAGTTTAATAAATAGCCCATGCTGTTTTGATGTCGGTCAAGTAATGGCATGTTCTGTCTCTGTTAGATTTGACTGATGAAGATTTCACCAGAATTGAAGTGAAGTGAAGTGAAACACAAGAGAGAGCGGACTAGATTGGATTGCCTCATTTACTTCCCCTTAGTACATCGCCAAAAACTGGATAGAGACGAGGGACCGGATCATATCTATATCATCACAGTCACTGTGGGGGAAACTTTTACTTTACAACATATCACTCTGTCACACTCTCGCCTCTAATAGAACAGTGTGAAGGACGGCAGGCCCTATCGATTGAAACCTTCGATTAGCGACTGACGCTTAGATCTTTGTGAAGATTTACAAGGTTTTATTACTGCCGCATAATGAGGATGGATGCTCCGCCACAGCTCAGGACAGGGAAGCACACGGTGCAGGCAGGGGAGCGAGGTTACCTGTGGGACCTGGTGCTGAAAGCGGTGCGGGTACCTGCATCCACTGCCTGCATGCCAACGACCCCTGTTGCTGCCAGTACATCCCCTGGGACGGTGTCATGCTGGAATACAACCAGCAGCAGCGCGTTCTGCAGGCGGCGGCTCATCAGCGGCAGTGGGACTGGATGCTGAAGTTAGTCCACGAGAACGGGCTGCGCCGCTTCGTATGGTTGAGCGAGGAGGACTGGGACGGCGTGGTGCTGGCGGCCGTGCTGGACCATCAGCTGCACGTGGCTGTTTAGTCGCCGCCCGCTATCTGCCCGTCCCGTACGACGTCGACCTCATCTTGCACCACTCCCACGACAACCCCACTCTTTGCCCCAGTCCCGTCCCCACTCTCGGATCCGTCACGTTGTCCCTGCGCATGCTGCTGACTGATATGACCGCCTTTAGCAAGGTGGACGTCTGGTTGGACCGAGGCAACGACATGGCGCAGCGTCTGGCCAACGTCTACGCTTGCAACATCCGCATGGCAATGGATTTCCTGGAACGTGCCAGGTACGTGTACTGCTCGGTCAAGGTCAGGGACGTCGACTTCCGCTACAAGGAGCAAAGGTCAAGCTACTGCAAATACTGGGGCAGTACGCGAAACACGAAGTGCTGTGCTTCCTCACACACGGGCAGTCCAGGTAATCTGTGGACTGCTTAGAATACAAATTATAAAATAGAATGATTTCCTATTATAAAAGAGATTTTCTCTTATATAGCGCATTTACAAGCTCAGAGAGCTTCTCAAGGCGCTGGCCCGTAATATCCAGCAATCACAAAATAGTTTGCTGAAGTCAGGATTCGAACCCACGTCGCCCAAGACGCACTCATACAAGTCGTGCGCTCTGACCACTGAGCTATACGCAGTGATGCAGGCGGAATACTAATTATACAAATTGCAGCAGATTGTCTTGTTCTACGGATGCTGTGTTTGTACTCATCGATACTTCAAAATGGAAATTACAGAATATTTTTCCAAGATACACAGTTTTTTCTGTGTCAGAGCTGATGAACATGAACAATTCGGGCTATTATACACTTACAGAGAGATACGCTTACAGAGAGATAACGGTTTTATTGTTGTTCGCATCTGTACAAAATTGTTAATGCACGTTTCGATGCTTTTGTTTGCTGTTACCAGAGCGAAAGGAGATATTAAACTAACCTTCGCATAATTTGACAAAAAGCACTGTGAAAGTGAGACGGCATTGCTGACTTACAGATAAATAGAAGCATTTGTGGATGCGGTTGCATTAACATGTGCTCTTCATTGGTATAGTTGTTTCTCAACCCTGGAAGAATAATATAAAATATTCTAGTGATTCTGGTCTTAGGCAACCATTACGAGCCATTTGAAATACAGGTTTTGGATTGACAAAAGAAATAAAACATCAATGTGTTTTTTAACCTCTTTAAACTCATTTTTAAAACTCTTTGTGAATCAACGAGGTGTACCAAATTCTAAATAGTAAAGTACTCGTTGATTGCAATCATAATAACAGTATGACATAAAAAATAAATCTAAAAAAGGTTTCGTTTATTGTTATTATTTTACATCGATCTTCTGTTGTTTGTTACAATCAATTATATTTCAAGGTAATTCTTTCTTAAACTAACAGCCAAGTGAAATATATAATTTAAATGAACTATATAACTTCAACGAGCAACACACAAATCTAATTATTATCGATTTGTTTGAACTCGTGACTAATTACAAGTTATTTTCAGAACTGTATCTATTCAGCAAAGCATATTATAAGTTCCACTCAAATCCCATAATTTAGAATTTGTTTGGAATAAGATTAACACATGCAATAATAACAAGTTGATCTACATTCGCTTAATGCTTCACCCATCAATGTCTTTCTTGCAATATTCAGTTTCTGCATATAATTTGCAATAGAGGAATGCCATCTACACATCGGGCTAGTCAGTTTATCGAATACTAGTGGTTTGTGTACCCTGGCAAGCCAGGGTACACATGATGCTGTTTAAAATGTAGACAGAGAGAACTTTTGTCTGCGAATTTCATTTGGACGATGATACCTCCCCATATCCCCCTTGATACCTCACCATACCCCCCCCCCTGATATCTCCCCGTCCCCCCCCATGATGCCTCATCATACCCCCTTGATACCTCCCCGAACCCACTTGATACCTCCCCATACCCCCTTGATTCCTTCCATACCCCCTTGGTTCCTACCTGTACCCTCCTTGATACTTCCCCGTTGATCGTTTCGCAGGTATGGATGAAAGGAATCGACCATCACCATACCCCCTTATATATACCCGTATCCCCGTTATGCCTACCCATGCCCCTTTAAACCTACCCGCAGCCCCCTTTTACCTACACGTACCACCCCATCCCAATCCTTGGTAGTAGTAGTAGTAATAATAATAATAATAATAATAATAATAATAATAATAATAATAATAATAATAATAATAATAATATTGAATATAGAATAATACAAATAGAAATAAGAAAAAACACCAAGGTTTTAAAATAAAATTTGATATAAGATATAATAATAATAATAATAATAATTAATAATAATAATAATAATAATAATAATAATAATAATAATAATAATAATAATAATAAATTAAAGGTAAAAAGCCTAAATTAAAAAGAAAAATATCCATATTTTAGTGTACAAAAAAAAATAAAAAAAAATAAGGGTCCGGGTGAGCTTTGAACTTGCGTCGCCCTCAACGGTAGGCGAATGGTTTTACTAACTGAGCTACCAACGCTTCCTAGAAAAATTATCAATTTTTTGGTCTATATGGGAAAACATGCTGAAACCTCAATTTGATTTTTAATGGAAGCGCGCTGAATGAGGCTATTACAGTTTGTGGACATTTTGTTTATTTATTTATCTCAGAAACGGTTAAACGTTCGGTAAGGAAATGTCGGCTATAACGATTACGCTGGTTTTGAGCACACAGCAGGCCGATCAGCAGTGGCCAGCACCTGCCCAGATCAGCGTCCATAGGGGACAAACTTTATAGTAGAGGCGAAGAAGAACTTCCGGCTAAGCAATTTATATATATAGATTGCTGTCATGACATAGTTTCATCAGGAGATAGTGCATCAGTTTTCACACAAGTAACTTCACAGTAAGCCTGCAGCTTACAACGTTGCATATAATATAATATGTCAATGACATAATATATTAAACGAAATTCAATAAACGAAACGAACAAGTCAATCTGCTGCAATTTGTAGGCCTATAATTAGTATTCCGCCTGCATCACTGCGTACAGCAGGAAATCATTCTGTTGTATAATTTGTATTTCACGCAATCTACAGACTACTGTGAACGAAACGTGGATTGCCCGTGTGTGAAAAAACACAGCAATTCGTGTTTCGCGTACTGCCCCAGTGTGTGCAGCAGCGTGACCTTTTGCTCCTTGTAGCGGCAGTCGACGTCCCTGATCTTGACCGAGCAGTACACGTACCTGGCGCGTTCCAGGAAATCCATTGCCATGCGGATGTTGCAAGCGTAGACGTTGGCCAGACGCTGCGCCATGTCGTTGCCTCGGTCCAACCAGACGTCCACCTTGCTAAAGGCGGTCATATCGGTCAGCAGCATGCGCAGGGACAACGTGACGGATCCGAGAGTGGGGACGGGACCGGGGCAAAGAGTGGGGTCGTCGTGGGGGTGGTGCAAGATGAGGTCGACGTCGTACTGGACGGGCAGATAGCGGGCGGCGACTAAAAGCTGCTTTACCACGTGCAGCTGATGGTACAGCACGGCCGCCAGCACCACGCCGTCCCAGTCCTCCTCGCTCAACCATACGAAGCGGCGCAGCCCGTCCTCGTGGACTAACTTCAGCATCCAGTCCCACTGCCGCTGCTGAGCCGCCGCCTGCAGAACGCGCTGCTGCTGGTCGTATTCCAGCATGACGCCGTCCCAGGGGATGTACTGGCAGCGACAGGGGTCGTTGGCGTGCAGGCAGTGGATGCAGGTACCCAGCGCCGCGTTTCAGCACCAGATCCCATAGGTAACCTCGCTCCCATGACTGCTCCGTGTGCTTCCCTATCCTGGGCTGTGGCGGAGCATCCGTCCTCATTATGCGGCAGTAATAAAACCTTGTAAATTCACAAAGATCTAAGTGTCGCTACTCGAAGGTTTCAATCGATAGGGCTTGCCGTCCTTCACACTGTTCTATTAGAGGCGAAAGTGTGGCAGAGTGATATGTTGTAAAGTAAAAGTTTCCCCACTGTGACTGTGATGATACAGATACGCTCCGGTCCCTCGTCTCTATCCAGTTTTTGGCGATGCACTAAGGGGAAGTAAATGAGGCAATCCAATCGAGTCCGCTCTCTCTTGTGTTTCACTTCACTTCACTTCAATTCTGGTGCGTGTTGGTTAAAAATATGCTTGAAATATGAAATCTGTCTTGCAACTAAAACGGTGACGTTTGCTCTGAAATCCGTATGAAGGATTTTGGGTCAAGTACATATAAAAATCTTGATCAGTCAACCCTAAGAGAGGTTTCTTGTACTAGACAGAACATACCATTACTTAACCGACATCAGAACGGCATGGGCTTTTAATTAAAATCTTGGTTGTGGCGTTGTTGCCCTTGGTGTTTTTTTTTATTTTTATTGTTGTTGTAATTGTTGTTATTGTTGTTATTGTTGTTGTTTTTGTTGTTGCGGATGCTTTGAATGAGATGTTTCTAGTCATTACATTAATAATTACATTACATTACATTACATTACATGGTTGTATTGATTTATGTCCAGCGGACTCTTCCGAGCCAAATCAGGACCACGTGTGTTTCTAGTCAAGATGGACGTCAGCTATCGTGTTTGGAGATGTTACTGTTGTTGGTTTGATATATACCTGTTGTTGTTGTGGCGGAAGCTTTGACGAGATGTTTCTGACCAAGATGCGACGTCAGCTGTTAATTTGGTTATAAGCTTGCCTCGTTTATAATCTGCAAACATACACGAAAATTATTAAACGAATTATTACCTTAAACTGAAACATGTTTTGACTAAATAAAAGAAAGCTCAGATGCTTATAAACTTGTATACTATATAGTATAATTGTAGACGTCTAATAATCCAAAGTACTGAGGAAAAGGCTCTCCGGAGGGGTGATGGCGGGTGTGTGTGTGTGTGTATGTGTGTGTTTGTTTGTGTGTATGTGTATGAGCATATGTGCTTTATAATGTACATGACAAGTGCACAAAGCTGACATAATATCAGACTTTTTTCCTCACAGTCTGAATTACCCTTATTTTATTTTCATTGTTATTTTTAATTGAATTAAACATTTTAAATCTTTTTATTTTTTTTTTATTTTACAGGGGGTTGAATCGTTATCTTTCTTCTCCATCCAAATAGAAAATATTTACTCCCCCTTTCCCCTTCCTTAATTTCCTAGTCGAAAATCACTTGCTAAGTGAAATAAACAAACATGTGTGCGTGCGTCGGTGCCGTGTGTGCGTGCGTGCGTGTAACGGGTATTTCCAATAAATCAAACTACGCCTGCAAAGGAAACTGACATGGACTATATCATTGTGAGACTGACTCGCAGCAGCCGTACTAATCACCCCATGCCAATCAATCAAACTCATTTGACAGCAACTTCGCTGCACATCAAGGCCTACGTTTTACACTGTACGAAAGAACCCCGCATGCATCATTTAACAAGAAGCGTCGGTGGTGTAACGGTCAGCATGGTTGCCTTCCAAGCAGCCGATCCGGGTTCGACTCCCGGCCAACGCACTTCTTTTTTTTTTCTTTTATCTCGCTACTTACATTCTTCTTCTTTCTTTCTTCATAAGCAATAATTATAAGTGTGTCTCATTGCACCTTATACAGCGAAGCCCCTAAACTTCTTACATATTGACATCATCTTCATTGTCAGCTTCTACTGTCTTTTGTTGTTATTTGTCTTTGTCTAATACTGATATTCATTTATATGTAATTCTCTACGTATGTTCCTGTGATGTTGTGGAGAATAACATCTTGAAGTGTGTGTGTCTGTGTGTGTGTGTGTGTGTGTGTGTGTGTGTGTGTGTGTGTGTGGCTGTGTTGAAACGACGTTACTCTGACATACACTTGAAACTCTACATACTTTCTTTTGAGGGCACCGTCATTTTGCGTTATTTTGACGTCAAAATAGTGTTCCGTTAAGCTTAGGGCTGTGTTAGGCTTAGGGTTTGGGTTAGGGTTTGGTTTAGGGTTTGGGTTAGGGTTAGGGATAGCTTCAAAAAATATGAAAATGTCAAAATAATGTCAAAATGATGGTAAGTGTGTCAAAATAATGTACGTAGAGTTTCACGACAGTCATCACAACGTCGTTTCTACAAAAATGTGTGGCTTGTGTGTGTGTGTGTGTGTGTGTGTGTGTGTGTGTGTGTGGGTGTATGTGGGTGTGTGTGTGTGTGTGTCATCTTGTAAATGTAAATGAAAGTAGCAATTAGCTGTAGTAGAAACAAAGATATGCAGTTCTGTTCTTTGTAGGTCTGAATTACTTTGCAAATTGAACGTTGTCGCTACCTCGCAGATGTTCTATATAAGAGAACATACAGCTGTGGAAAGAGTTGCGGCTACGGTGGTATGTCGCTATGATTTTTATTCCGGAATGGCCATTAATTATGATATTGACGTGCCCCCCGAAACGTGATTTTATTTCAATTTTTTTTAAATCAAAACCTAAGGCGAACCATTTCATTCCAGCACTTCACAAAAACGCGTAACGCATTTTCCCAAGTTCAATTCTTTTATTAATGTTTGTTCCTTTTCTTATAATTATTTTCTTCTTCCGATTTGTCCGAAATAACTTTTTTTTTGTTCTTTAAGTTGTGATTGCCGAAATGTTTTGTTGGTGTTTTTTTTTTAACCTTTTTTTTTTTAATTTTATTTTTTTAAAACTTGGACAACAGAGTAGACGATGGTGTAGACAATGTTGTAGACTTGAATGAAATGGCCATCGAAGATGAAGTAGATTGGCTGGAAGAGAAGACGTATTTCGTGCCCTCTCTCCACGTTAACAAGGTCATCTATGATACTGTTGACATCACCAGTGTCGCCGTCTTCGTCCCCAAACTTCCCTTTCGGGACCGACGTAACGGAGACCTGTGCGTGTCATAAAGTGACGTCAGAGACGACCTGACGTCACAAAGGGTGTTAACTGCGCTGGCAAACGGCCGGCAGGAAAGAGATGTTTGTTTTGTTACGCCTCAGCTTCAGCCACTACCTCGGGGAAGAAGCCTTTCGGGCAGCGGACCAGACCCTGCGATTTGAAAAAGTCAGCGCGCCTAGGTGCAAAGAGTATAAAAAGCTGCAGAAAAAGCAGAAGCAACAGCAGAAAAAGCAGGGACAGCAAAAAAAAAGTCCAAATTGCAACAGATACAGCAAAAAATATCGATGCAACCGCGGAAACAACTGTCTACACATCAACGGTTACAAGACTTGCGACCAAAACAGTCTCCGCAACAACAACAACAACAACCTAAACAGCGGGACTGTCAAAGCTTCTCAACAGATAAACAGAAACTAGAACCGCAGCCTTCACCAAAAAAGCAATCTGCATCCAGACCGCGTCTGTTACACTCCGTTTGATGGTGGTGTTTTTCTATCAGTATCTGATTCAGCCCCGATGCTTGAAATCCTGATAGGTGTAACTGATTCGTTTATCGACGCAGCCTGCTCACTCAGCAACAAGTCAAAGTCTTCGTATGAAGTTTTCCACTTTTATTCAGCACACATCAACAACTGCATACAATCACCTTTTCACTCTCTACTTTTTACTTTTTAACTCACTATCAACAACTCTCTCTCTCACAACACAGTGTGTCCATTATATATTTTTTCTCTCAACTCGAGATGACCTCAGGACGTTCTAGAACGACGCGTTACAACCAATCAGAATTAACTTCGTCATCACTGTTTTACGTCATACAACCTTCCTCTCTATCAAAAGAATGTTCTCAAATATCCCGAAACTTCGATCGATAGTAAACAAGCAGATCTAGAGAATTCTCCAATAATATCGACTAACGAAGATTATCAACGTTATACAAAGCTTCTTCTAACAACAATGCAAACTCAAATCAAAGGTAAATACACTCTATTATTGCTTGCTTTGCCAAATAAAACGAACAGATCTATCGCGCGCGCTTCACACATAATATCGTGCACATTTCACACGCACCATCATGCGCGTTTCAACGTAACAGCGTCCTCAACGCAGCACCAGCTGTGCCTGCACCTGGGCGACATCGACGTTCTGATCTTGCATCGCGATTACGGCGTGCTGGTGATGGAGATAAAGGCAGTGGGAGACACGTTCACTGGACTGCTGGTCGACCAGGTATGTATACAGCAGTTGGGATAATAGTAGGTTTAGTTAGTAGTAATGGGGCGAACTGTATCGTGTCCCGATCTCCAAGGGCGGTTTCTAAATGTAACCATCAAATTAAGTGATAAGGGCATTAATTTTAAAACAAAACCCTCAGTATAAGTGGATCTTAGATAGCGAAGTCGTAGTGGATCCTCTATAGCGTAGCGGGTAGCAGCCCTGTGTATCATAGTTTCACCCTGCGATTAAGTCTAAGCCTAGTCAAAACGCTTTGTTAAATTTTATTCTCATTCTAGCAAATAAATAATCCACAGCTCCGATTCCATAGACACTGTTGCACACCGTGCGTTTTCTACCGTTCCGAAAGAGAGAGAGAGAGAGAGAGAGAGAGAGAGAGAGAGAGAGAGAGAGAGAGAGAGAGCATTGACAATTTGATTTATTGCGTACACTGTACATGGGTGTGATGGGGATAACACAAATGATAGTTAAAACTATGGGAGGTGAGATATAGCAAACGCGCGAGCATTTGCAAGAGCAAATGATTGAGCATTTGCGCGAGGTTCGCGCACTTGCTCCCGCATTTGCTCCAGCAAGTGTTCGAGCAAATGCGCGTGCGTTTGCTATATTCCGCTCCATAAACGTAAAAATTATACCCGGAAAAGAATGTGTATGTAAAAGAATTTGAGACGTGCACAAATTACATTACATTACATTATTATTGCTTTAGGTCCAGCGGACTCTTCCGAGCCAAATCAGGACCAGACAACCCCTGATCCGCATAAAAGATCTGCTGAAACAACCATAGTGGTAAAACTGAATACTCTCCACCAGCCAGTCACTTTACAATAAAGACATCCCACGCAGGGGACGCTGAGGCTGTACTCTAATTTATCGAACCCCCGTTTACAAAACCAAAATAGAATACAAACATTATAAATTATCAACAAAACACATACATATAAAATGCCTACATTCCTAAATAATAACATCATAGGAAGCCCTAGTGACCACCTGGCAGAAAGCGTCCAATATTCCCAAGCTCACCCAACAGACCTCACACACAAATAAGGAGTCTTGTCCTGGAAGAGTTTTCAAGAAAAAAGGTAGATGACTGGTCTAGCGAAGAAGAAGATAGTATAGCAGATTGATAGAACAGAGCAGGAATGAGAAAGAGCAAATGGGAAAGACAGCGACAGTGGGAATTTAAAGCACTAAATTTCCATAAAGTGGGGATACTATTTATACTGAAACCCCCGGCACCCCAACGGGGGTAGTGCACAAATTAAATATTTATTGCATTTATTAGTAATAATATTAATAATAATTAGTGAAAACTAGCACTACTAAACTTAATATCATTCATGAAATAACCTTATCATAACATTAAGGACGATTCAGAATTACCTTTTTTTTTACCATGATTCACCATTCATAATGGCTACCGAGGAATAAAAAAATACACCCGTTTCTATATAATATTTACATATTAATTACTAATACTTTAATAATATTTTAAAATAAAAGCTGTCTTAAAACATATTGAGACAATTATTTAAATTGTATTCTACTTAGTAATTAAGTTTAAGGGCCACAAATATTACGTAAATATTTAATATTAAACTAATGCGGATAAATACAAAATATCTAGGTCGGAGATCTCCAAAAAAACCGGGTTCATTTTCAGTTCCTTTCCGTTGACAGTTTTCAGCAAAACCCGTATAGCAACGGGCGTAGGAACCGCTCGAGCAAATGATCGCGCACTTGCTCGCGCATTTGCTCGAACACTTGCAGGAGCAAATGCGCGAGCAAGTGCGCGAGGTTCGCGCATTTGCTCGTGCAAATGCTCGCGCACATGCTCGAGCGTTTGCTATATCTCGCCTCCCATTTAAAACAACAAATCCCACTACTAGTGTTGCACACTTGCTCACTCAACGTATTCATTACATATCAACTTCAGACCTTTATACACACATAAAACTTTAATATTACTCACATACGTGCATGTATGTGCTACTGTATCAGTATATGCCATGATGCAGTGCACCTTTAAATTTAAAACGTGTGCACACACAGACACAGACAGAGAGAGAGGAAGGGAGGGCGAGAGCTAGATATTGTTTCTTACGTTTATTGGAAGGTAATGATTTTTGTGTGTGTGCTCTAACCAGGAAACGGAGGACTCAAAGGTGGCTAAAAACAAGCGAGGCAAGCTGTCGGGCAGCTGTCCAAAGCTTAAAGCATTGGCGGTCATCAAGCACGTGCTCTCTGACCGTGGGGGTGCCGGGGGTTTCAGTATAAATAGTATCCTCACTTTCTGGAAATTGAATCCTTTAAATTCCCAATGTCGCTGTCTTTCTCCTTTGTTCTTTCTCATTCCTACTCTGTTCTTTCAATCTACTATACTATCTTCTTCTTCGCTAGACAAGTCACCTACCTTTTTTCTTGAAAACTCTTCCGGGACAAAACTCCTCATTTGAGTGTGAGGTCTGTTGGATCAGCTTTAGAATATTGGACGCTTTTTGCCAAATGGTCACTGGGGCTTCCTATGATGTTATTATTTGGCATTATAGGCATTTTGTATGTATGTGTTTTGTTGATATTTTATAATGATGTTTGTATTCTATTTTGTTTTTGTAAACAGGGGTTCGATAAATTAGAGTATAGCCTCAGCGTCCCTTGCGTGGGATGTCTTTATTGTAAAGTGACCAGCTGGTGGAGTGCTTTCAGTGTTACCACTAGGGTTGTTTCGGCAGATCTTTTGTGCGGATCAGGGGTGAGTCCTGTCTCAGCGAAGTTGTGGTCTTGATTTTGTTGTCCTGATTCGGCTCTTTGCAGTCCGCTAGGCCCTGTAAGCAATGACTAACTAACTAACTAACTAACTAACTAACTAACTAACTAACTAACTAACTAACTAACTAACTAACTCACGATCTCGTCCGCCCAAGTGGACCTGCTGCACGCCGACCAACCTTGCGTTTTTCTCGTGGGACCCCCGGAAACGGGAAAAAGCCTGCTTTTGGTACTAAGAGAGGTGAGCTGGGTTCGTCAAGGCCACCGCGTCATCTTCCTAAGTCTGAGGGGGCTGGCGTCAGGGCTGCCACACGTATGATCCACCACTTGGTGAATTAATGTTTCCTCTTCATAGGTTTATTTAGGATTATATTTCGAAATGACTCGCTCAAATAGCTTCTAAATGCGCTGCCCCTAAAATCAGAACATATATAACCGAAGCGGCGCCAGACGACCAACTCCCATAATCAAAAAGCTAACCAGGAGTAGGCCTGCCTTTCATCTTGGTTAGGACCGCATTACACGTAAGCCTACTACCGATAGGGCATTAACTGCCTTTTAATGGGAATTAAATGGGATGAACGATGATGAACGACTCTTTCAACGCTGTGATAATTTAGGAGTAATGAAGGGGAATGAAACGTTCATCTATTTGCAGGCAGATTACAGGTGTTCACCGATAAAGTAGCAGTTCAACGCACACAAACAAAAATAAATTCTAAGTGTGTTTCAGCCTTTACTCTTTTCTGTTGTGTTTTTCGTCAGGTATTGCAGCTGATGTCAGCGTGTGACCTCGACAAGCTGGAGGTGGTGCTAACCGATACCAGCCAGCAACAGGTAGTGGACGACACGCTCAGGACCCTGGTAGAGCGCGTGGACAGTAGTCGACATTTGTACGTCATCGCTGATGAGGCGGGCGAGTTTATCTGGTAAGTAGAAAACCGTGTAATAAGAAAACTTGGGTAGGAAAAGTATGGTCTTTACTGAATGTTGGATGAAAATGTTGGATAAAGAACTAGAACTTAATTGCTCCCAATTTTGATTTCCCATCGAAATAAGGCAATGTGCTATTTTCAATTTTGTTGGGAAATCTTCATTGAGGATACTGAGTTATATATATCTACATGTATACTTGTCTTAACAAGGGAAAATTTTATCCGCGTATTTAGACCAAGGTTATTTTCATATTAGTATACTGCCGGTGTTAAAATAAAAGAGGTGTAGTACAGGGTGTTCCAAAAGTCTTGGGCACATTTTGACATTGAATATTTCCGAAACTATTAAGGATATAAAAACGCATCTGGTAAATTCAGAAAGCTTGTAATCTCAATTTTTACATGGAATGTTCAAAGATGTTCAATGTGAGCACCATTGGTCACACGACACACATCAAACCGATAGTCAAATTCTTGCCAAACGCGTCCCAGCATTTTCTGGTTGAGTGAACGCCATTAATGGGTCTAATAGCTTTACAAAAAACGTAATGTAATTAGCTTTAAAATGGCACAACTTTTATCTTACTACCATTCATAGTAATTGAGATATGGGGACTTCAAATGTGCCCAAGACTTTTGGAACACCCTGTACTTTAGGTTGTAGATTGTGGATAAGATTCTTATTACTACTGTAACTGCTTTTATTTTCCCAAAAAGTGACGGAACAGTTCAATTCGCGTGAACATATAGAATTGGGGTTTGTTACCTTCATGGTTACTTTCTTAAACTTCCCCTGGTTTTAAACAGAGCCAGGTTCCCATTATTATGTGGGAGGACCAGGATGTGTAGTACTCGGTTTCATTATTTGTGTCATTCAGTGGTGACCTCCAAGTACTAACCGTTCCCAAGTTGGTAACCGATGCTTAGCGAAACGGTTCTATCGTGCGCCCTAAAGCTTCTGAGTTCATCCAGTAATAAAGTTCTTAGTCATTTGGGCTCCAACGTGAACGGTTCTCAGCGTTCTACCGACGTCTTGATCGTGTTGTGACCAGCTTGCATCTGTGGGCCGCTGCTTACGACACCCGACACCTCCCTCCCTCCATCCTGCCTCTCTGGTGACTTCATCATCATCATCATCATCATCATCATCATCATCATCATCATCATCATCATCATCATCATCATCATCGTCGTCGTCGTCGGCGTCGGCCTCATCCTCTTCAAGAGAGAGAAGGCAAGATCTCTCTTTTTTAGGTTTATCACACAAGTCTCCATGTAAGTATTTTAAAATTTAATCCTATATCTAATGCTTCCCAGGTCGCCCCCTGTCTTGATTAGAAGGATATCGGTCTCCGCAAGATTCCGCCGTGAACTCTCACAAAGCAAAGACGAGGCCGAAGAAGAAGAGGAAGGAAGGTTTTCAGGAGCTACAGGGGTTCGCGAAGAAAGGGAGTCCGTTCTCCATTGCCTCTAGTACGGAGATTCCGGAATACCGGCGCCGTTTGACGAGCCTCCGATCCACTACGTGCACCACCACCCTGGGAAAGAAGGCTTGTGGTCTGAGCGACTGGATGGACTGCCACAATTGTGGGGCTCGAGTCGCGTCTTACCTCAAGCAAGAACTTCACCTAGGCTTCCCAGGTGAGTTAAGTGCCGCAAGCGCATCGCATGTCATGCGCCCTCCAGTTAGTGTGTGCGACTGCATATGCGGAAGGGTAGGACGAAGACAGATGTTGTCGACGACGATCGAAGATAGGTCTGGACACACTTGCGGATAGGTCTGGACACACTTGCACGTACTGTTATTAAAATACACAGGCATGGTATGCGTATGTGGTCGATGCAATAACTCCAGGAAGGAATTAGTCGGCGCGGATTATAGAGATTAAAGCATGTACAGTCAAACTGTTTCACTTCTAGTTTGTATCTCTAGCTTAAATCTAGGGCACACCATTTTCACTTAATCTTATTCTTTCGCAGATTTGACCGCGTCATTGAAGTTGAGCACTCGTGGCCCCGTGCCCTTGACCTACAAGGACGTCTTGGTCGTCTCGGTCGCAGGCTGCTTCCAAGATCAGCAAGAGTAGGACGACACAAAAAAAACGTCATCGTACACGCTGCTAGCGGCTTCCTGCAAGGACTACATCACGGCGGCGATCTGTCCGTGCGCGTGGGGACGCGGGATGACGTCATGGCGGTAGACGAGATGGCAGTAGGGAGAGAAAAGGGGGGGGGGGAGAGGTGGAGGAGGGGCGGTAGTGGCGGCTGACTGGCGGGTGGTGGGCGCGCTGGAGAGGAAAGTGGTGGGGGTGGTGGACACGAGGAGGGGGATCGGGAGGGAGAGCAGGTTTGACATGATGTCGCGATGCACCGTCCAGCTCGTCTGGGTCCTTGACCCCAGGTTTCACTCTGCTTGAGATCAAGTGCGCTGTGTTTGATATGACACATTCTACTTCAAGCAGGATGTTAAAAAAATAATAATAATAAGATCAAAGCAGACAGTGATCTTTTCGGTTTCTAAATTTCTTAAAAGATGTTTTTAATTATATTTTTTAAAAAAACACGACATTCGACACATAGTAAATTAAAAGTAAATTTTTTAACACAAATTCTAATTGAACAAATAACATTTTAAACAACATCAGAAACTGTACATTATTCAGGTCAAAATAACGTTATTCTCTTCTTCTTTATTTTAAAATATATTTCGTAAGAAAATATGTAGTCGAGATTCGGCACCCCTGGCAAAAAAAACACAAGAATATTACTGATTTATTTTGAATATACAAAATGCAATAAAATCTGTACACAAAATGTACCAAACATTAAATACATTAAAGCAATGCATCGAACACATTCAAGCTCTCAAGTTCAAATAATAAACGTACAAAGTAAAACAACATGGCAAGCCATTCAAATGTATTTCCAGTCACTCGCACGCATGGCCGAAAATAAGCAATTTCAACATGGGGATTTTCGTGACGGTGTTGTGACTGGGCTTTATCCAAACGAGGCAAATGGAGAACATGAAATGATAAGCCACTGTCTCGACTATCTACAAGCAAAAAGTAATTATACAATTCGTCTAAGCTAGTTTTTTAGATACAGTGCAAGACTTGTTTAGAAAATGGGAAAGCTTAATGACTTTGACCTTTAAGAAAGTACAAATGCGAATGATCTAACATGCTTAGCAGTAGGTCAAATATCCGCGAGGTAACGAAGACAAATTTGGGTTCAGTTATTATCCCTGAGATAAGGCAGAGAGCGTGTTTTGAACGGAAAAGCGAAATTCGAAGTAACGGACCGATTAGCCGACAGACTGACCGACCGACCAAAAACCAGACTGTTACAAAATGATGGCCCATGATTTTGAAGTACCTGTAACCGAAAAATCGACATCATCGCTTCAGCTGTGGTTTTTATTGAGCAAAACGTGTTTAGCAACAAAATGGCTCCAACGACCTTGACCTTTACGGTGGAGCTAATATAGTGATGGCTTGGGAGGCAGGCCACTGACCTAGGAAACGTTTCTTTGAATTGTGATCAAAATCCGTTCAGCGGTTCTTGAGATATAGTTTCCAACGGACCGAACGAACGACAAGCGGACTTTTGGCTCGTTCTGATTCCTCCCGACTATTTTAAAGTATTTCTAGGTAAATCTGGGATAAAAACAAACAATAACGGTAACAGGTAAGCACGGTTTCGATACAGCGCATATTCCAGAACATAGAGCTGCTCAAGGAACTCACTGAAATCGGGATCGAACCCACACTTCTTAATAACGTTCACTTGCTGCAACTCTGTGCATAGTGTACCGCCAATGAATACTGCTCCACCACTACCGTTTCCATTTAGTATTTGAAAGAGCTTCCAAATAATAATTTGTTTACAAACAAGGTAAGATTTCTCAAAATAATATATTTTGTCAGTAAATAACTTATTATTTACTTAAACAATATATTGTTTAGGTAAATAAATCATGACATAGGTAAATAAGGCATTGTTGCTAAATAAGGAATTATTTACCTATATAATGAATTTTTTAGCAGATTGTGTGAAATAATGTATTATTTACAAATGTTTCTAAATAATGATTTGTTTACCTATATAATGCATTATTTAGCCGAATTTGCTAAAGATGTATTATTTAGACGATGTTGCTAAATAATGCATCTTTTACGTAAACAATTGTTTAGGGACTGCAATTTTCATTATTTGGGGGATTCGCAGATAATAAGTCGTATTACTGTGAGGTTGTGTGTAGTAATAAAGAACATTGCAAAATCGTGATGTTACGTTCTTTTGCGATTTAAAATAAGGCAACAGCTTTATTTCACTTTATTTTTATATGTTCGCAACAGTATTAGTAAACGAACCTGCAACGGTAATGGTTCCGGAAAAGATGGATCTATTATTAGTTCTGTATTGGCGGGAATGTCTTCAGAGTATTGATTTAAGTTTTTCAACAACTCAACTCCTGATACTGCCACTTCTTCTACACATATTTCGGCATTTTGGGGTAAAAAAAAAAAAAGCATACTTTTGTTACTTATGGCGAAGATACTGAAAACACTAAACATTCCCGCACAAAACTGACCTCGACCTTTCGTTTGAGTTCGGGACGTACGTGTATCCTCGAATTTGTGGAGTGATTTATGTTGAAAAATAAATAAGTAACACACATTTTTGATAAACAATCTTTGGAGCGATCTTGCATTTAATTATAAAAAGCAGTCAAATTATAAAAACCAAGTTTTCAAACGAATCCTGGGAACCCTGAATAATGAAAATTGCAGTCCCTAAACAATGAATTTGTTTACACAAATAATGCATGATTTAGCAACATCTTCAAAATAATACATTATTTAACAGATTTTGCTAAATAATGTATTGTATATGTAAACAGATAATTACTTAGCAACATTTCTAAATAATACATTATTTCACACAATCTGCTAAATAATGCATTATATAGGTAAATAATTCCTTATTTGGCAACAATGCCTTATTTACCTACATCATGATTTATTTACGTAAACAATGTATTTTTATGTCAATTATAAGTTATTAACGGATAACATATATTATTTAGAGCAATTTTACATTGTTTCAAACAAATGATTATTTAGAAAATATGCTTCAATATAAGGATCATTTAGCTGAAAGTGGTTAAAAAAAGACAAATACGACAAAATTCTCAAATGAATATTTTATAGGGGATATGTAGTTGACCAAAGAAAGTTGTTGTTGGCGATATGAAGATGTTTCATTGTTTAATGGTTTCTCTTTTTAATAAGACCAACAACACGTTGTTGATCGCGTTGAACAATTAATAGGGTTTCCTTGTAATTGCACGAGAACAACAAAAGATTTTGTTCATACTGAAATTTGAAAGCGTCTTTCTCCTTGATATGTGTACAGTGCATCGCTTACAAAACATCTGCAATTAAATGGAACTGTGTGTTTGTTTAGGACAATTGGTTTTAGACCTGCTCCATGCTTCATCATCATCCAGACGTATGAACAGCAACTCCCCCTGAGTTCAACATTGAATACGTCTCGTCGTGTACGCTGTTATAGGTTAAATGATTTCTTTCTTTTGTTTGTATGTGAACAACAACACTCTTGTTTGTGTTGAGTTCACTGCTTATACTGATGTACAGTACATGTACATAATAATACCCTGTGGCACAAATATATAATATGATTGTTGCTGAAGAACAACGACATAAAACCAACGCTTATTCATCTTTGCGAGCGCGCGCGCGTCCGTGTGTATGTGTGTATGTGTTTGTGTGTATATGTTGTTGTTTTTTTTGTTTTTTTTTTTTAATGAATCAAAATAGTCTTTTACTGCACTGAGCATGCTAAGCTAGCGTGGATCTCACCGGCGCATAACACATTGTCGTCACAATTATCTCTCACAGCCCAACAGCGCTAGTGCCTCCTCCACCCGCAGCACAGCAAGTACTTGAGGAGCTCCGCGAAGAACTCGAACACTTCCATAATGCTGAGCACAGACAGGCCGATCCACAGGCCCATGGTCCCGCCCACGTCAGAGATGAACTGAACATCCTACACAGGGCAGGCACATGAAAAAATGATTAAACGGATATAAATAAGCATCTTTTACGGGCACGTGAAAAAAGTATTCATTCAACACTTTCGCACAGGCACGTGAATTAACCATTTTAAAACAAATCAAAATTCATACACCTTCGTTCTTGAATTTAATAGCCTACTACTCGACATCAAATGACTCGATTCTCGGTTTCCATTCGATATTCCAACGTCTTCCTCCCGAATGATAAAGGAACTTGCTATCTTTTCTATGTTATTGAGAAACATCGAACAAAAGATTAAGGAGAAGAAGATGAAGAAGAACGAAAGATGAAGAAGAATGAAGGAAGGTAGAAGAAAGAGAGAAAGGAAGAAGAAGAAGAAGAATCATGATGATAAAGGAACTTGCTGTCTTTTCTATGTTATTGAGAAATGTTGAACAAAGGATGAAGGGGAAGAAGAAGAAGAAGAAGAAGAAGAAGAAGAAGAAGAAGAAGAAGAAGAAGAAGAAGAAGAAGAAGAAGACGAAGAAGAAGAAGAAGAAGAAGAAGAAGAAGAAGAAGAAGAAGAAGAAGAAGAAGAAGAAGAAGAAGAAGAAGAAGAAGAAGAAGAATCATGATGATAAAGGAACTTGCTGTCTTTTCTGTGTTATTGAGAAATGTTGAACAAAAGTTGAAGGGGAAGAAGATGAAGAAGAACGAAAGAAAAAGAAGAAGAAGAAGAAGGAAGAAGAAAGAGAAAGAAAGAGGAAGAAGAAGAAGAATCATGATAATAAGTAGGAGGAGAATGATCAATGATAATGATCAACACGATTGATTGTGGGCGTAAACGGCAAGACAATGAATATTTGAAAGTGTTCCTGGTTACAGTTGGTGTAAGTACGAAGATTAATTCTTGATGATGATGATGCTAATAATGATGATTGATGATGATGATGATAATTCTCATCATTTGTATTATTATTATTATTAGTCTTCTGCCATTACCGCATAGTCAGCCTCCTCTGTGATGTTTTCGTAATTGAGGTCTTCAAAGTAAATGGTCAGCTTGACGAACTCTCTCCTGCAATATTAAGACGGTCTTTTTAATTTGTTTGTTGTTGTGTTGTTGTTTTTTTTAAAGCAATGTTTGCAATAAAATCACGCGTTGTACAGAACAGTACAAAACATTAATTGCCATTTCAACCAGTAGGCCATCTTATAGATTGGTAACATTATTGTTAATATTACAATAACTTGTTGAACGCTACCGAGGACATAATAATGAATTAAATATCAAAGTTTCTTAATTGGAAACAATCATAAACACAGCTGTACAGCTTCTCAATGTCTTCTGTATCAGTACAAAATGGTACAGCTTCTCAATGTCTTCTGTATCAGTACAAAATGGTACAGCTTCTCAATGTCTTCTGTATCAGTACAAAATGGTACCGCTTTTCAATGTGTTTGTATCAGTACAAAATGGTACAGCTTTTCAATGTCTTCTGTATCGGTACAAAGCTGAACAGCATTTCTCTATTTCATCTGTATTGTGAGCTGTGCAGCATTCCCAATGTCTTCTGTATCGGTACAAAGCTGTACTGCATTCTCAATGTCTTCTGTAACAGTACAAAGCTGTACAGCATTCTCAATGTCTTCTGTAACAGTACAAAACTGTACAGCATTCTCAATGTCTTCTGTAACAGTACAAAGCTGTACAGCAATCTCAATGTCTTCTGTAACAGTACAAAGCTTTAAAGCATTCTCAATGTCTTCTGTAACAGTACAAAACTGTACAGCATTCTAAATGTCTTCTGTAACAGTACAAAGCTGTACACCATTCTCAATGTCTTCTGTATCAGTACAAAACTGTACAGCTTATCCATATTTTCTGTATTAGGTAATAATTATAGGTGGACATGTCAAATCAATTTCCGTTTTTGGATTAATAAAGATTTATTGTATTGTATTGTAAACTTGTACAATTTCTCAATGTCTTCTGTAGGCTACCAGTACAAAACTGTACAGCTTCTCAACGTCTTCTGTATCAGTACAAAGCTTGACATATTCTCTGTCTTCTTTATCGATATAAAACTGTACACTCGCTCGCTATCATCGTTATTATCTAATCCAATCATTTTCTATTTGTACAGTTTTGTACTGATAGCCTACAGAAGACATTGAGAAGCTGTACAGTTTTGTACTGATACAAGAGACATTGAGAAGCTGTACAATTTTGTACTGATAAAGAAGACATTGAGAAGCTGTACAGTTTTGTACTGATACAAGAGACATTGAGAAGCCGTACAATGTTGTACTAATACAGAAGACATTGAGAAGCTGTACAATTTTGTACTGATACAGGAGACATTGAGAAGCTGTACAATTTTGTACTGATACAGAAGACATTGAGAAGCTGTAGTTTTGTACTGATACAGAAGACATTGAGAAGCTGTATAATTTTGTACTGATACAGAAGACATTGAGAAGCTCTACAGTCACTTTGTCTAGGTCAGTTTCATGAACCCATTTAGAGTAGGTATCCCCATATGCGGACAATTTGGTTTACCCCACAGTGTCAGTTTAGAGGAGGTGCACGCAAATGGGAGCTGACCGCAAGCGAGAATACCTAGCCTACTGATTGCTTCCCCATCCAAGCACTAACGAGGCTCGAAATTGATTCAAAGGGAACAGCTCTAGCATGTGCACAACCCATAACGATGAACCGCCAGGAATAAAAGTTCAAACAATTTATTAAACAAAACTTGACCTTAATGAGAAACTAGAAGGGCAAAGCCCACTTGACTCAAATGCTCTTTATGGCACTTGCAATATTTAACATTAAAATGAGTGCTCAGAAAAAAAATAAAATGGTGGCATTAAAATGCAAAGAAGAAACGACTTTGATCTTTCTATGCTCTTGACCTTGAGATGACACTGACCTTCGCCTCCAAATATACTCATGTAATATCAAATAACGTTCAGCAAAAGTTGTATTATGCCAAAAAACGGTGACCTTGGGATGACCTTGACATTCAGTGACCTTGACCTTGGGATGACCTAGACCTTCACGTGACCTCTCATGCTCATGTATGATCAAAAACCCAATGTTGTTGCATACTATGGGTTAAATAGAGCCATATATGGTGATCTTTGTTTTTATATTTTGGCAAGGCCTAAAATGACCTTGACCTTCAAGATCAAGGCAAAAACGGAACATATATCAAAGGTCAATCTCTAAATACAGCTTGTTTGAATTTTATATCTCGCATAGTTTAGGGTCAAGGACACTTCAAAGTAACTATATTAAATGACTTTGGACAGCTTCAGTGACCTTGACCTTGGAGTGATGTTGACCAAATGTGCATAGGATGTGTGCCTCACTGAAATCTATCATGCTTCAAAGAATAATAAGTTTAATATTAATATTTCTTTTAAAGTGACATTTTGTGGAAAAATTGTCATTTTTAACTAATATTTGTTGACCTTGTGATCTTGACCTTGAAGTGAAGCCAACCATTCACTGATCATTTATGAGGACTCATGGATATACATTATCTTACCAAGTTTGGTTGTGATAGTTTAAATAGGTGGTGAGATATTAATCCACTTGCAAGTTTTGCACGTCCAAACGGCGGACGGCGGACAACAAAACAGAATTGTTCGTGTCATATTTTTGGACTATTTAGGACTCATCTTGGAAGGATTTGCTAAAACCTGGAAAAAAGTTTTTTTGTGATGAATACATAGACTCGCATTGCTATGCATGTGAATCAACAAAATGTGTACTAGTATACATAAACCAAAAGGATGCTAATTTAGACCCAAACAAGACCAAACGATACAATGCAAATCTAAGATTATTACGATACAAAAAAAAGTGTGATATCAAACTATTAAAATATATGACAAACTTACGACAACTCTTCGTCACCCTTGTTCTCCAGATTTTGACATTTCACTTTATCTCGATAGCACAGCGTTTTCAGTAGCACATTGTTCTGTTATAAATTTGAAAAATAAAACTTCAATTAATCATGATAATATGCGTTTCTTTAACATTATCTGCCCTAATTATAAATAGTCATACAAATTTAACTTAGACTGGAATAAATTCTTCAATTCGTTAAAAAGATTTGCTTTAGAGGCAATAGTGTGTTTTTTTTCCTATATTGTTTATATATTTGTTATTACATGAAAATATCCATTCTGTTAAATAATATTTTTCTACTTTAATAATAAATAAGCATATACATGCACATAAAAACATTACATGCTGTAATAAATTCTTGAAGACGTTTAGCAAGGCAGCATTTTTCTCTGTCAATATAATTATCTATCAGTAATTGCATTTTGTAATTTGAACTTTTGAATATTTTTGGGCATTGCTTTAATGAAAAGATAGGATGGCTTTAATGTAAAGAAATAACGAAATAAAGTATAAAGAAATAATTTTATAACATGTAAAACAAATATGTTTTGTAACAATAAGTTGCCTTGCCGTTGAAATAGACCTGCGAGAGAAGTGACAAAGACACAAGCATTATTTATATTTAAATCACCATGCTTTGTCGAAAATTACATTTTGAATAAACTTTAAAGTGACACAAATATATAATAAAACAATAAATGAACACTACAAATAAATTAATATAATAAATTTAGGTAATGAATACAATAAAATATAAATAAATAATATAAAATAAATAAGTAAATAAATAAAAGGAATATGAAAATAATATATAAATACACAGAGTCACACTTACGGCATATTCGCTACTGGGGTATGGTCTGAATGAAATCATTTTTTCATATTTGTACTCTCTGCAACGGAAAATGAACAACAAAGGAATATTTAAAATTGCACATAGCATATTATAATATTCGCGGTACATAAGAACTATCTCACTCACTCATACATACACAGACACAGAGAGAAAAACACACACACGCACACACACACACACACACCCAGACACAAACACACACACACACACACACATACAACCACACTTTCCCCTTCCCTCTCCATCCCCATCCCACTCCTCCCTCCTTCCTCCACTTCATTATACTTCTCTGCATAAAACAACAAAGATTAATCAAAGCAATACCCCCAAAAATAAGAACATTTTCAGTAGCTTGGGACGTAAGCCTACATTCGATTTGAAAATAACCGATCACATTAAACTAAGGAACAATTACCGCGTAAGGATTTGAAAATAAGCAGTATAGTAGCCTACTTTAAACACCTTTGAATAGATAGGCCTACATGTAGATATAGAGGTGCTTTCCTTGAAGCATGGTTTTCACGTGTACTTACAAACAAGGGTTTTCGCACGAACACGAGACGTCGCCTTGCGTCAGCCACCAATACACTTTCGCCATGCATTCAAGCTCTGCACGTCAAAATAAAACAATGCGCTTGACTTGACTTGACTTGAGTAGATTAACGTCCCGTATACACGTTGCGTATAGGGGACAGCAATGCGCGTCGCAGTGACTGTTTTTAACACAGGCGCTTGTATCTGGACACGCGAGCGCCTATGCCTGTGACGCGTCTTAATAGGACCCGCTTTGACCACACGCCACCTCCACAGTTCCTTTTAACATTCACACTGAGTGGTGTCCCACTGGGAAAAAAAGCTTATTCGGAAGGATTGTTTTGGTGTTTTTAGAAATTTAATTTTAATTTGTTTTAAATTGGGGGTGTCCTGTAGCTCAGTAGACAGTGCGCTTGCTTCCTATGCCGAAGGTCGCGGGTTCAGACCCCGCGTGGGGACCAGCTTACGTGACTTAGGTATGAGACTTTTCAGGACACCGAGGGTTTTCTCCAGGTACTCCGGTTCCCTCCCTCCATTCAATAATGGTATTGGATGCAGTCAATCTAACATTTCAAAAATAAAATGTGAATGTCTATTCAGACTTCTGTAATAGCGATCTCTTCAGATCGCCGCGCTTTGAGGTTGATTTAAGAAAAAGCGCGTGATAGAATCCTGTATTATTATTATTATTATTATTATTATTATTATTATTATTATTATTATTATTATTATCAATCAATAACTTCCGTAGTTTTTGTGCAACCGATAGCCACCATTCTTGCTCCCCCGTGTGGGTGCCGGGGGTTTCAGTATAAATAGTATCCCCACTTTCTGGAAATTTAGTGCTTTATGTTCCACTGTCGCTGCTTTTCTCCTTTGTTCTTTCTCATGCCTACTCTGTTCTATCAATCTACTATACTACCTTCTTCATCGCTAGACCAGTCACCTACCTTTTTTCTTCAAAATTCTTCCGGGACAAAAGTCCTCATTTGTGCGTGCGGTCTGTTGGATCAGATTTGTTGGACGCTTTCTGCCAAATGGTCCCTGGGGGCTTCCTATGATGTTATTATTTAGCAATGTAGGCATGTTATATGTATGTGTTTTGTTGATATTTTATAAGGATGTTCGTATTTTATTTTGTTTTCGTAAACGGCGGTTCGATAAATTAGAGTATAGCCTCAGCGTCCCCTGCGTGGGATACCCCTTGGGGTCATGAGCAATCTTGCCACTGTAGATTGTTCTAACCTATAAAGTGAAAAGTGAAAGCCCCAGTTGAAAACCTGTCTTGACTTTGTAGGCATGACCAATTCACTGCGGCAACAGTAGTCTACCCCCGTTGGTGTGCCGGGGGTTTCAGTATAAATAGTATCCCCACTTTCTGGAAATTTAGTGCTTTAAATTCCCACTGTCGCTGTCTTTCTCATTTGCTCTTTCTCATTCCTGCTCTGTTCTATCAATCTGCTATACTATCGTCTTCTTCGCTAGACCAGTCTCCTACCTTTTTTCTTCATAACTCTTCCGGGACAAGACTCCTTGTTTGTGTATGGGGTCTGTTGGATCAGCTTGGGAATATTGGACGCTTTCTGCCAGGTGGTCACTAGGGCTTCCTATGATGTTATTATTTAGCAATGTAGGCATTTTATATGTATGTGTTTTGTTGATAATTTATAATGATGTTTGTATTCTATTTTGTTTTTGTAAACGGGGGTTCGATAAGTTGGGGTGAAGCCTCAGCCGTCCCCTGCGTGGGATGTCTTTATTGTAAAGTGACTGGCTGGCGGAGGGCATTCAGTTTTCCCACTAGGGTTGTTTCAGCAGATCTTTTATGCTGATCGGGGGTTGTCCGGTCCTGATTTGGCTCGGAAGAGTCCGCTGGACCTAAAGCAACAATCAATCAATCAATCAATCTGCGTGGGATGCCTTTATTGTAAAGTGACTGGCTGGTGGAGTGCCTTCAGTGTTACCACTAGGGTTGTTTCGGCAGATCTTTTATGCGGATCAGGGGTGAGTCCTCTTTCAGCGAAGTTGTAGTCTTGATTTTGTGGTCCTGATTCGGCTCTTTGCAGTCCGCTTGACCCTGTAAGCAATGAATATATAAATAACTAACCGTTCTTGCGCTAACATTAAATAGCCTCTATGAAAGCCAGTAAGCGTCAGAACCCATAACAAACTCGCTCACTAAGGGTTTTCGTCTTAGGTTTGATATTGAATAGACGTACCCAACGCCCAGACACCAAATGGTCACCCTTGAAGCCGCGTGACTCATTCAGAAAATAGGGTCAAAGGTCACACGGCTACTGTATTGGTGTACTGTTACACAGAGAATATCACTCCTTAGCCGTCAGAACAGAAATCGAAAATTCAAACTGTAGCTGTTGGTTTGAGCAACGAGCGCTGTATCATTGTTTAATATAATATACAATGTGAATTTTAGGGTACGCCTGTTTTCGTCAAACGTAAACAAAGCCTTCAAATTGGGAGCCCTTTAAGTTTGGTAGCGCACTTACCCGTTTTAAGAGTTGCTCAAAGCACTATCCGGGATCAAGATCTAACGGAAGCCTGACGCATGCGCTTAATACTAATGAAGTTACGATCCTAGCCTATCCTATCTGGTAACTCGAAAGTCGTTGGGGCAACACAGATGATCGTTTAACCAGCGCACTCCATCCCTCCCCGTCCTCAGCAACATCAATGTCTCGCTCAGTGCCCAGCCAGTCCACCCTCGAATGCCGTCCTCACACCTCTCTCTCTGTCTCCTCCCTCCCCCCCCCCCCCCCAACTCCCTCACCCCACTACTCCTCTCCCTTCTTCCGCCGCTTCCCATCGGGTCCCGCAGGACGGTCCCCGCAAGGTCCGACATTCCGGCGACGCGGCCACATCACTTGAGCCTCCGTCACCCCACCACGTGTGAAAGGCCCGCGCGATGCCCCGCCGGACCCCGCCGCCGGCGATGCGCTGGGCACAGTAAACGCACAGAAGTCCTCTGCACCACCCCACTCCTGTGGCCTGCATTCTCCGTTGCGAGGGTCCATGCCGACGACTACAAGGGAGCGCAGCAACCCCACCCTGTCAGGGCAGCAACCGTTTGCGCCATCCCGGAGAGGACCTCCTGCCGGGACCCACCGTCCGACACCACTGCTCCCAAATATCTGAAGCTACGCACCGTGCCGAGGGACCGGCCCCGGACTCCCATGTCGGCGCCGATGCCACCGGGTGCTGTTGGCCATCATTAAGTTA